>JASAMX010007846.1:0-25224 GCA_030248175.1 Microlaimidae sp. YZB2_3 | reverse complement strand
TTGCGATTTTAGGAAATTTGTAAAACCAGCAAACAGCTTCATCGCCGAAGCACTTGACCGCCAGCATTTGTATTGCTGTGATTTATTGCGAAGCATTAGACCCGCTCAGCGTTTCGATCGCCAGAGCTCGTGTTGCATTTAGAGCAGTACGTTAAAACTCGAAACCAGTGAACAATAACATTTTATCAAAGAGAAGGCAAAAAAACCCCACCGAATATAGTTTAAAAAATTAAATAAAATATTTAGGGCCGCGGAGTGTGTATGGTGTCTTGCTGCTGATTGTATAAGGGTGGCCCTGGCCTGTTCCAGTTTATGGACTAGTGGTCGGTAGTGAGCGGAGCGGAAAAATGTTCCGAGTGGAGCTATGGGGCAATCGCCGGTACTCTGGAGCTCTGATGCAATTATTTTACTAATTTCATAGATGTCAGATTAGTTTGTCAACATTTTTTTGTAAACTAATTTTTTTTAAAACTTATTATTTTGAAACAATAAAAATAATCCTAGAAATACAAAAAGAATAATTTAAAATATATTTCAAGCTAAAACTAGCTCTTGACAATCTATTTAGTGAAAAACTAAATATTTGGAGCTCTTTCCGGTTTAAATTGTCAAATTCTCCGGAACATAATAATATTGCTACTTACTATATTATTTAAAATAGATATGATAATAAACCTGACTATAGATGATCTGCATAGGGGTTCCGACTTTGAGCAAAGACTGGCTCTGCATTTAAAAGTAAGGCCACTGATTTGAATCATATTTAAATGCTTTGGCGGCTACCCAAGCTTCATTTAAATCTCGGCTGTAGCTCACATCTTTCATTATTGTTATATCCGTTGCGCACCTATAAAAAATCGCTTACTGAAAAATCGCTAACATTTTAGAATGCAATCTCATATTTAGCAAATTTCATAAGTTTTGTAAAAAATTGAGTGTATAAACAAAGGGACTACAGCATGTATTGTTCAATTCCTACTAAATTCAATATCATATAACTCCTTATTTTATTTAGTAAGTAACTGCGAAGAAGCCAAATAATATGTTTTTTAATTGTCGATCGGCCTTAGGGTCGTGTTTTTTTGGTTGTTTTTTTTGGTTTCTATAAGAACAAGCCGGAAACAAGGCTATAAGCCGAAAGCATATTGTTTAAACTGATTTTCAGTCGAGCGGCAACTACTGCATCGGTTTGTAACATAAGGTAACGTTTATTTATTTTTAGCAGATAAAACTAAAATTCAAGCCCTTCAGGTCACTCTCTCGAAAGGCTGCATTTAAAGTAGATTAAGTCTTTTTAATTCCTTATTAAGAAAAACCAAAGATGCTGCTAAGAATTGAGATAGCTAAAATAATATACATATTACTATGACTAAATGATTTTTTTTCAAGGAAAAGATGTGGAATATTTTTCATTATCCAATGCATTATTTGTTTTTAACTAACAATGCATTTTTACATTAAAATTTTTTTCCGGGACTATATTTTATTCGGTGGCAGAATTTTATTTGACCTCGTAAACTTAATGCAAGAGATATACATCTTATAAGATACACCTTTCGTGTTACTACAAATAAATAAAAACGCAAATAATAAGTAACATACCCGATTAATTTCGATTAGCTAAATTTTTTCTTTGCTGCCGTGCCGAAACAGAACAGCTGTGTATAAAAATTGCATGTCTTTCTAAAAAAAAGCATTGAACCCGTTTCTTGTGAAATCCTTGTTCCCCGTTACAACGAGTGAAACCTTCGTACGACAAAGGTAAAACCTCGACTCACGGTGGTGGTATTTTCGTATGACAATTGTTGTACAAGTACACAAATAAATAGTCGCCGCCGCCGGAGTAGACAAGATAGGTGGGATAACCTTTATTTCAATTGAATTAATCAAAAGAAGGAAACTTAAGTATTAATAGGTAAGCTTATGCCTACCGTAAATCTTAAAACAGGCGAAAAGCATGGTAAAGATTTCAAAATAATGGTGCACACTTTTTTCCAAAACTTAAATTAAAAAAATTAACAGTTCTCAGTTTTAAAGTAAAAAAAAATTAGTAAATACAAAAAAATCCGGCCGGATATTTGAAAAGTCCAGCCGGACCGGACCGGAAAATGGGCGGATTTGCCGGAAATGGGCTGGTACTCACGAACATTCGCCGTCCAAATTTTCAAAGACCTAAAAAATAAAATTCAATAAATCTCGAAACAAACCAAAACGATTGTATTTTGTTAAATAAAAATACAAAAACTAATAAGCAAAAAAGCTCCATAAATTGCACAGAAAAATTAGATGTATTTGATCAATTAAAATTACAATAACATCTTAACTCTACTGTAATTTGTTGCAAAAATAATCAGGGACGTATCCAGAGTTTCATTTGGGGGGGCGGATTGTAGTACAAAAAAAATTTCGGGAGGGCTCCGCCCCCCCCCCCCCCCCCCCCGAATTTTTTGGGGGGGGGGGGGGGGGGAGCCCCCCCCCGTTAATTTTTGAAAACGTTAAAAAAGCAGGAATAAACGTAGATAAAGCTGTATAATACACTGTTTTTGGTCTAATAACCTATTATCTAATGTTTTTAGCGGTGACATGTTTTTTAGCTAAAAATTACATTACCACACATTGGCAGAGCCTGGATTTCACAAAAAAGGAATTTAGAGACCTTTCAGACCCCTTGTCTTTGTCTACACCCACATTCAGGGGTGTAGCCAGGATTTCGGAAAGGTGGTTGTACTCCATACAAATTTTTCAAAAGGGGGGTTGTACTCCAAATTTTTCAAAATACCGTAAAAAAACATTAAAAAAGGGTAAAAATTTTTTGCGCTTCGCGCTAGGTGATTCTTTTTGCTGTTATTTGCATTATTTTTAAATTAAATGTGAAAAATTGTTGGTTTAAAAAGGTATAATATTTTCGAAAATTGTCTTTAAAATTCATTAAAAACATCACTTAAAAGTTATAAAAAGGTATATAAATGTGGAGCGCTGAGCGGAGCGAAGCGCGAACGCGAGAAAAATTTTTAAAATTGTTCTCTTGGGTGCAACCCCAAATTTTTACCTCCGCCAGCCTAAAAGGGGGAGGTTACAACCATACATGGGCAAGTTGGTCCGGAGTGGCGGGGGGGGTTAAACCCCAAATTAGGGGGTTTCAAATCCGAGAAACGCAAAAAATACCCATATCGTTTTTTTTCTGGAGTGCATTTTACCCATATCGTTTTTCGATTTTGAAGGAAAAATAGGTAATAAACGCTAATTTTAGGTCAAAAAGCCCTTTTTATAGCATTTTTGAGCTTTTTATTGCTCAAAACATTTATTTTGACCTCAAACCTTAAGTTTGGGGGCAGTTAGAAGTCATTTTAAAGCCATTTTTTTCTTCATTTTTCCAAAATTGGGGGGTTATCTTTTTCTCCCCCCCCCCACTTCTGAGTGGGGGGGTTAAACCCCCCTTCTCAGAATTTGGGGGGTTAACCCCCCCGTGCCCATGTATGGTTACAACCACCACATAACCCCCCTCCTGGCTACACCCTTGCCCACATTGTAAACCAAAGCACATGAGCAGCATCTCGACTTTATGTTTTTTAGGGTACCTACCTACCTACCTATATGAAAAAAATCCGAGCCAATGCTATAGGCGGCTGGAAAATTTAGGAGGGGGTACATAAATCAACCAATACGATTGTTTGTTTTGCTTTCTATGTAGTACTTATTACTTATAAAAAATATTGTACTAACTTTGAAATAACAGTAGCATTAGGCAAGATAAATAGCGAGATATATGTATGTATCATACATGGACGGGGGTTGGGGGGGTTAACCCCCACCCCAAATTCTGAAAAGTGGGGTTTAACCCCCACTCAGAAGTGGGTAGTTACCCCCCCCCCCTAATTTTGAAAAACTAGAAAGTTGAAAATGACTTCTAGCCTGCCTCTAAACTTAAGTTTTGAGGTCAAAATGAATGTTTTAAGCAATAAAAAGCTCCAAAACTGTAGAGAAAAGGGCTTTTTATTAAAATTAGTGTTTTTAACCTATTTTTTCTTTCAAAATCAAAAACCAGATGGAAAATGGCACGCCAGAAAAAAAACGATATGGGTATTTTGCGTTTCTCGGATTTTAACCCCCCCCCCGAAATTTGGGGTTAAACCCCCCCACACCGGACCAACATGCCCAAGTATGGTATGTATACTATAGAAAGTGAAACTGCTGAGCGAAGCAAAGCGGAGAAATTTTTGATTTTTGGGGGTCAATTGGGGTACTAAAAAGTATTTTAGTAAATTTTAGAAAATTTTGAATTTTTAGCCTTTGAAAACCCCCAAATTTTAATATCTGGCGACCGTTTTGGGAGGAGGGCGGCGCCCCCTCTTCCCCGCTCAACCACTATTTTTATTTTTCCCTTTGTCCTACCGTTTCGGGGGGGTGGCCTCCCCGCCCCCCTAAAAAAATCAAACACCCGAAACGTGAAGAGTGCTTTGATGGCGTTTGAAAGCGCAAACCGAAGATTTTTATGCTTGAAATGACGACGAAATCAAATATTTAAATTATTTTTTTGAAATTTATTTTATAACCTGAGTGGATTTCGATAACGCGTTTAGCACATTTGTGCTAAAAACAAAATTTGATTTCATTGGTGGTTGCTTATTTTTGCACCAAAATACGGTAGGATTAGAAATGCTGTTGGCGGTTTACAGGATCAAAACCATTGAGCTTTTTGTGCAATTTATAGATAGCCGGATTCTCTGTATTAGTTTTTCAGAGATTTCATCAACAAATAATATCCTTTTTGGATTTATTCGAGATTTATTGAATTTTATTTTTTGAGGTTTTTGAAGATCTGTAATGGAAAAATGTTGGTGAGTACCAGCCCGGACCGGACCGGATATCCAATCGGGCCCTCGTGTCATCCTTTCTTATTCTTATAGCTACTAAAGTTTTACAAAACGTCTTTTTGTTAGAAATGCAATTCAAAATTTAAATTTGTGATTTTATATCTTTAAACCGTGGCGATTACGATAGGTTGGAAATATGATTTTTAAAAATGCAGCCTGAAAAACTTCCAACCATAATCACAAATATTGGTGTCGACTATGACGTAGAGAGTGCTCCCTTCCATTACGAACGAAGTTTTAAGATATGTTGTTGTAAGTGATTTCGTTGATATTAAACTTCAGAAAAAAAGCCAGATTAAGTTTGTGCCAACCTGCAGCTATTATTATATTATATAGAATTGGGGGGACGTAAGTTGACTATTGGGGTTGGAAAAAATACTCGTCTAGAGTGGTCGTATAAATAATTAGAGAAAATAGCCGTCATCAAATTAGCATTCAGAAGTAATAATGAAGCCAAATACAATAAAAATGATCTCCCATTTTTTTTCACGCTTTTTTCGCTCCTCTCTTATCCTCTCCGGCTTTAACTTTGACCGTTATGCAGTTGTCAACATTTTGTGGATTTTGAGCAAAGAATAATTCTAACAAATCCCGCTGTGTGAACGATTTAAAAATACGACACCCGTTATAAAAGTATCTCGGGAAAATAAGTTGGTAAGAGTGAAGCGTCCGTATTGGGCGGGTGGTAAAGTATGAAGGTCAAGAATTACAGGTTCAAATCTGGCCATGGCCTAGTTCTCCCAATCAAAAAAATACCATTAGATTTTTTTAATAAATCTCCCATCAAAACAACAACTTTCTGCGATCGGTATTCCCTTTTGACGTTACAATTACAGAGCCAATAGTGCCTTCCTTCTTCCGACCGCCCTTGATACATCGAGCATGTGTTTGTGCGCTAAATGTTTTGCGGCACTGATGTAAGCACATCGGCGATATCGAACTCGCTGTCAGGTCATTTTTGGTAATTGCTGCTCGATTGAATCCTCTATTTTAGCTATCACTGTTATTACTTTTTTTTCTTTCAGGCCCAATTTGATGCACATGAAATGATTACTCAACGTGAACTTGTAAGCCAACAAGTGAGTACTGAATTAACGAATCAAGCTGCCGAATTTGGGAAAATGGTGGACCAAATGATATTACCTTGGTACGCGGTGAGAAAAATAAGCTTGGAAAGTGTATTTTTTAAAAAACAACCCCGTTATCTATTTTGCCCAAAGGTTCAAATTTAGCTAATTAAAAAATTGTTTTTGTTTGTTTTTATGAAAAACTAGTTTATTTTTACTTTGAGAGATAAACACTTTATCATAGTGAAGTTCTTTACTAGGATTGGATGTTTGGTATTTTTGGTAACTATAGTTTAATTTTTTTGAGTTTAGTAATTTACATGTCATTTGGGAAGGAATTTACGAAGCAGTTTGAAGCTTAAACAGGTGGCCCAGCAAGAAGCTGAGCGGGCGAGGTACCCGGTCGAAAGGGCCTGAGCACGTCAAAAAAGCCAACTGGTGACCAGTGCCGAAGGAGAGGACTTTGAAGCAGCGGAACTTTTAGCTAAAGCTTTTCAGGTTTGTGTTTAAACGATGTTTGTGGAAGTAGATATTAATCTGTGAGCAGCTCTGATTGTTTAAATAGGTGAGCACGTTCCAGGAAGCTTAGGGGAAGATTATTTTTTGTAAATCGGACTTGAGGTTTTTAGGAGGGTCTCAGGGGGAATCCTAACCCCCTCTAGCTTTTTAGGGGGGTTGAATGGGGTGCAGAATTCGGAAATCTAGAGGGGAGTCAGGTGCATAGATGACTAAAGGGCTGAGGGTGTGGTCCACTGACCTCCCCTACCCGACGAAAATTTGGAGCCCCTCCCCCCTAAAAGAGAATCCAGTCCTCCTTAATTTTTATTTTTTACCCTAACCCCCTCCCTTCCCCCTCTAGATTTTAAAATCTGACTCTTATTCTAGAAAATCTTAAGTACATTATACTAGATTTTCTTCCAAAAACATGAATTTTTAACATTTCAGTTCTTACACCCTTTTTATACTCAGAATATCGTGTTTTATTCAGATAGAATGAAATATTATCTTATAAAAACTATTATTAAACCTTAAATGGTTTAGAAATATTTTGCTTCGGACATTGAATGAACCCCACCTGATCAGACCTATTCACGGTATGAAAAATTGTCCCACCCCCCCCCCCAATATTAGTGGCTGTGCCCTCCCCCGTTTTATTGCCCCTCGTGCTTAAAAATTGAAAAGTATTTGGAAATTTATCATGACGCCATCCATAGGTGTTGTTGGGGGGGACAGAGGGGACCACCCACTCAGAGCCAAAATTTTGGACCCCCCCCCCTGGAGAAAATTCAGGGCCCCCCTTCCCCCCAAAGCTCGAGAGCGGTCCGGCCTGACCCCCCCCCCCTAGCGAGGCTGACCCCCCTCCCCCCCCCCCCTCCCGACCAACTTGGAAGTATATTTTTTTATTTACTGTCAAAAACACGGGTTTTTAGTTAAAAACAGTGTTTAAATACACTTTTTAGGCCTAAATAGGCTGTTTTAATACATAAAATTCAATATTAGACCTAAAAACACTTAAATTATTGAGTTAAAAAAATTTTGCTAAAAAATTAGACCCCCCTGACCCCCCCCCCTAAATTTGAAATCTCGCACCCGGGGTCGACCCTCCTAAAAAGCCAGGGGGGTCCGGACCCCCCTGGACCTCCCCCCCCTAAAAAATTTTGGCCTTCCACCCGGGGGTGGACCCCCCCTAGCGGACCCGACCAAAAACACCTATGACGCCATCCTCGCCAAATTTCTGCAGTTTTTAACCTATTTCAATGCTTTGTAAGTCATTTTAGACGTATTTTTACTTAAATTTCGCCTTTTTTGTCCTTTTATTTCTTTTTTTCCTTCTTTTTCGACCTCCCCCCTTAAAAAGCCAGGAAGGGTTCGCCTCCCTAGATTTTGAAATGTTATTTACTTTGGGTAAAGTCCCCCCTAGCTTCGGTGACGTGTGCATTCATGGTCAAGTGGGGTCCAGTTTCTGTAGCGAAATAGTTTTAAAAACCATACTAACTTTAATTGTTCTTTTTATAGGATAATACTACATTTTATTGAATAAAAAGCGATATTATGGTATAAAAAGGATGTAAAAGCAGACCTGTGCACGGTGTGGAAATGCCCCCCCCCCGTTTTATTGGAGGATTTGCCCCCCCCGCCAAAAAATGAAAAAGTACCCTAAAATTATGACGCCACTTTTGACCTATGATGACGCCATCATCGCGAATTTTTTGCAGTTTTTAGCCTATTTCAATGTATTTTAAGCCATTTTAGACCTATTTTTACCTTATTTTCGCTTTTTTTGTCCCTTTTTTCCCTTTTCCCTTTTCCCTTCTTTTTTTCTTTTTTTATTATCCTTTTTTTCTATTTTTTTCTTTCCCCCCCTGTTTGCCCCCCCCCCGTTTTATTGCCCCCCCCCCCGTTTCAAAAAAGTTGCCCCCCCTCGTGCCCCCCCCCCCCCATTTTGGAATTGCCCCCCCCCTGTTTTAACCCCGGAAGGGCAGTGCACAGGTCTGTAAAAGCATGAATTTGTGTTAAAAATTCACATTTTAGGAAGAAAATTTAGTTGGAAGCATAGATGAACAAGTGGGAATGGGGTAGGGTGGGGTCCACCCCCCCTAGCCTCGAAATTTTGGGGGCCCCCTAGAAAAAAATCCAGGGGGGATCCCCCCTTCCCCCCAAATTTTCGAATTTTCGACCCCTGAACCCCCTCTAGATTTTGAAATCTGACCCTCCCCTTTCGAGAAAATTTTAAGTACTTTTTTTATACTAAATTTTCTTGCAAAAACGTGAATTTTTAGCACAAATTCATGGTTTTACACCCTTTTTATACCTAAATATCGCTTTTTATTCAATAAAATGCAGTATTATCCTATAAAAAGAACTATTATTAAAGTTATTATGGTTTAAAACTGTTTTGCTTTGGTCACCGGACCCCACCTGACCTCCCTCTAGATTTCAAAATTTCGCACCCCGGGTCGACCCCCTAAAAAGCTAGGGGAGGTTTAACCCCCCTAGGACCCCTCTCCTAGATTTTGAAAAGTCATTTACCCGGGCTAAACACCCCCCCCCTAGCTTTTTGATCGTGTTCATCTATGGCTGGAAGGGGGACCCCCTGGATTTTCGTCTGGGGAGGTTGCAAAATTTCGACGCTAGAAGGGTGGACCCCTTACCCTCCCCCCTTTTCTCACCCATGGTCGTTAATCTGATTGTAGTTTTCGGTCAGCAGCATAAAATAGTAAAAATATCGGTCATTCGAGATTATTCTTTTTCCTTATTCAAATAGAATTATTGCATATTGGGTGATATTTTTGTGTGGATTTGTATAAATACAATGAAATCCACTTTACAATTATGAAGTCATGACGTTTATTTTCTTCCACTTTACATTAAATGACAAAACCTTTATAGGTGGGCAGGAGGCTTTGGAGTCTATATCCCCAAAAGGAAAATCGTTCAATTGCCGTTAACCGATACATTGCCGTTTTTTTTTCCATCAAACTTTAAAGTTAGCAGGTACAGACTCCACCCCCCTATAATTTAAAGGTACCAACTCCCAAAACTAAAAAGTAAAAAAATTCCTGCTAAAAAGTATTATTGCAAACGTCAAATCCCTGCTATATTGTTTTAGTCTTTGATAAAATAAATCATTGATAATTCATGATTTTTTTCTAATTGTTTTTATCTTTTGATTATTGTAGGAAGCAGGAGATGGTCTAATTGAATTAAGAAGAATTGAAGCCGCTGAAGACATAGCCACACAAATGTCCAAATCAAGAAACGTACTTTACTTACCTCAAAACCAAAATACACTTCTCAGTTTACCAAGTTAAACATAAAAACTTATTAGGTATTTATCGTTCGTTATTGATCAATTACTAAATATTTCGTCCGATTCTGTCAGAAATAGGTTGTTACTGATGTTTAAAAGGGGTGGTAAACTGGACATAGAGTGCTAATTGCTTAGAAAGGTATTTTAAATACAATGCTAATTTAGTCTGTTTTAACGATGGTGTCAAAAAAAATTTTAATCATCGTAAAGATTTTTTTTCTACAGAAGATCAACGTCAATTTATTAATAAAAGTATCAAAAAATGCTATTTTATTTCAGAAAGATGTAAAGTTAGAATTTTTTAATTTCAATTTCCTTTCTTTTTATGCAACAAGACTACTGATTTTATAAACGCCATTTTTTACTATTTAGTTTCTCCATAGTAGGACATTAAATTCCTGTAAACGCATTGTAGTTAAACCACTCATTTTTCTATTTAAAAGTGAGTATATCCGGGCATCCAGCGTGATAATTACTTTAAAACGCAAATCACCGTATATTAATTATAGCATTAATATCTAACACACGAGACTGTGTTAGATATTTTTGTATGTGTGACTGTACACTAAATGTTTGACCGAAATTTTGCAAGAAAACACAACATTTGTAATTTTGTGCATTTTTTTTAGGAATATCTGCCTTTCTAGTTTTTTTTTCGCTGCGATTTTGACGCAGTGTTAGTTTTCTTGCAGCAAAAATTCCGACTTTTTTGTATTAAATTATTTTTACACGACAAAACAAGACAATTTGTGCATGTGCAAATTAGCAAATTTTGTTTACAAATTTAACTGTGCAGTCAGACATTCTCTTGTGTTATATTCTTGATAATAGTAAATATCGTGCTGGGTCCTGGGTGGCAGATATATTTAAATGATAAGCGGTTTAACTACGATACGTCAACAAAATCATTTTCCTTTTGTAATAACTTTTCAATGATCTGCGTCAATTTTTTTTATTTTAAATTTCACTCGTAGTCTTCATCAGACTAGTCTGTTTTAAAATATTTAGTGATTTAGGGTGACATTTAGATTTTTGAATAATATATAAAATTTAATAAGTACTCTAAGACATTTTATAATATTTTTTAATTTAAATAAATTTATTATCGCCCTTGGAAATAGCTTATTATAAATTTTAATAAGTTTTAAAGTACTTATTATGTTTCCTCGTGAATTGTTAACGAGTTTAAAGAAAACTTGTTCTGATAGTTTATTATACTTTGCCGAATTATATAGTGCGAGTTTTTTTGTATTTGTGCCACAAATTCGTACTTTGTTTTTAAATTGATAAAGATTTATTTTTTTTGCTTAAATTAACATTGAGAACAAACTTGCTGTACAATTCATGTAAATAAAGTCATGGATCCCATTCAAAATATTGTCATGTACAATGGGAATATTCCCGAATATTCCCATTGTGAATATTCGGGGAAATTGTCTTATATAATTAAAGGAGTTTAGTTTTTTGAACAACCAGTCCAGAAAAATTTTAATAGGAAAGTATTCTCCAAAAAACCTCTAAATTATTATTAAAAAGAATATGGCCGAATCGTAAAATTTCAGAATTGGAGCTCGAATTAAAAACTGAAGATATTTTGCATAGACGATTCAATAATTTTAGGCTAGCAGGTCTAGACTTCCTTTATTGTTGACCTATAACTGTTTATAAATCGAAAATTAAAATAGCTATAATCACTTCCTCTATATTAAATTAGTTGTACTGCCTTATTTTCTTTGTTTTTGTATGGTTTTTAATAGAATTCCAATAAGTGCCACGAACAAAAAACTGATGAAACTTGCAACTGTCGCAATAATTACAATAGTTTCTTTCCAAATGCAGAATACTTTTTTTTCTGCTTTGTTCACTGGACTGCCATGGCTAATTATCTTGTCTTGAATTTCGCCTAAAATTTAATTCTTGTTATTCGTAAATTACATCTACATGATTTGTTTGTATTTAATTATCGCAGATTTGCGCTCGGTTTTCGGCGGCTAGCACCTTAAACTGAAGGATGGTGTTATGGACTAATTTCCGAATAATGTTAGACGTAGAAACCATTTGTGTAGCTCTGAAAAGATTCAAATATAAGTATTTACCCTCGTTTTTTAAATTTTGAAAAAATCTCTATTGGTTGAAATTGAGTCCTTAACCTCCGTGAAACCATATTTCAACGTCAAGCAACAGTGAAAAATTAATAAAGTTTGGGGAGTCCTTTAAAGTAATTGACTTACCAAAGCCTAAAGCTATAAAAACCTTATTGATGGGAACTGAAATTTTTGTTGTTTTTACGTATTAAAATGATCGGTATGCTTGTACTAAAAAATAAAAATTGTTGATTCTCACATTAGGTCTGGAAAGGTCAATCAATATCAACAATTCGAGTTATTTTTAATCAGTGTTCGCACAAAACCCCCCACCTTGCACTGGAACTCTGTTTATACATGAAGTATGCAATATACATAAGCGTCACGATAATGGATAATTATCGTATCTCCTACTTATCTTTCGTAGTATGCAGATCAAGCGATCGAAAGCGCGCGAAATTTCGATCGATGATCTGCATACTACGAAAAATAAATAGGAGATACGGTAATTATCCATTATGGTGACGCTTATGTATATTGCATACTTGATGGTTATTCCAGTGCAAGGTGCCTATATTTTATCGCGTTGGGAGTTATGCATTAGTGTTTTTAAATTTCCAAGATCGACAAAATAGGTATGGCTTACTTGTACTAAACTCCGTAAATAGAGGAATATCGATAAAACTTGGTGTGCTGATGTTTTGTCGGCTATTTGAAACATCCTGAGGTGATCGTTTCACTCTTTTCAAACAATCTGGAGGCTGAAATAACATCATTCTATCAAAATTAAATATAAAACAGATTACGCTTAGGAAAAAACCGTAAGATTGTAAGTCTAAAAATTTACAAGACGGGTATCCCAATTAAAAAATTAACTCGGCGATTGTTATCGCGACTAAGGCGCGGAGTGTGTATGGTGTCTTGCTGCTGATTGTATAAGGGTGGCCCTGGCCTGTTCCAGTTTATGGACTAGTGCTCGGTAGCTAGCGACAGCGGTAAAAAATGTCCGGAGTGGAGCTATGGGGCAATCGCCGGTACTCTGGAGCTCCACCCTATATTTTTACTAATTTCATAGATGTCAGATTATTTTGTCAACATTTTTTTGTAAACTAAATTTTTTTCAAAACTTATTATTTTGAAACAATAAAAATAATCCTAGAAATACAAAAAGAAAAATTTAAAATATATTTCAAGCTAAAATGAGCTTTATATCCTTATTTAAGCGGTTATCCGGAGCTCTTTCCGGTTTAAATGGTCGGATCTCCGGAACATGATAATATTGCTACTTACTATATTATTTAAAATAGATATGATAATAAACTGACTATAGATGATCTGCATAGGGGTTCTGACTTTGAGCAAAGACTGGCTCTGCATTTAAAAGTAAGGCCACTGATTTGATCATATTTAAATGCTTTGGTGGCTACCCAAGCTTCATTTAAATCTCGGCTGTAGCTCACATCTTTCATTATTGTTATATCCGTTGCGCACCTATAAAAAATCGCTTACTGAAAAATCGCTAACATTTTAGAATGCAATCTCATATTTAGCAAATTTCATAAGTTTTTTTAAAAATTGAGTGTATAAACAAAGGGACTACAGCATGTATTGTTCAATTCCTTCTAAATTCAATATCATATAACTCCTTATTTTATTTAGTAAGTAACTGCGAAGAAGCCAAATAATATGTTTTTTAATTGTCGATCGGCCTTAGGGTCGTTTATTTTGGCTTGTTTGTTTGCGTATCTATACGACCATGCCGGAAACAAGGCTATCAGCCGAAAGCATATTGTTTAAACTGATTTTCAGTCGAGCGGCAACTACTGCATCGGTTTGTAACATAAGGTAACGTTTATTTATTTTTAGCAGATAAAACTAAAATTCAAGCCCTTCAGGTCACTCTCTCGAAAGGCTGCATTTAAAGTAGATTAAGTCTTTTTAATTCCTTATTAAGACAAACCAAAGATGCTACTAAGAATTGTGATAGCTAAAATAATAAACTTATTACTGTGACTAAATGATCTTTTTTTCAAGGAAAAGATGTGGAAGATTTTTCATTATCCAATGCATTATTTGTTTTTAACTAACAATGCATTTTTACATTAAAATTTTTTCCGGGACTATATTTTATTCGGTGGCAGAATTTTATTTGACCTCGTAAACTTAATGCAAGAGATATACATCTTATAAGATACACCTTTCGTGTTACTACAAATAAATAAAAACGCAAATAATAAGTAACATACCCGATTTGGTCGATTAGCTGAATTTTTTCTTGCTGTGGTGCCGAAACAGAACAGCTGTGTATAAAAATTGCATGTCTTTCTAAAAAAAAGCATTAACCCGTTCTTGTGAAGTCCTTGTTCCCCGTTACAACAGTGAAACCTTCGTACGACAAAGGTAAAACCTTCGACTCACGGTGGTGGTATTTTCGTATGACAATTGTTGTACAAGTACACAAATACAAAATAGTCGCCGCCGCCGCAGTACACAAATAATAGGTGGTAAGAAACCTTTATTTCAAATTGACAAAATTAATCAAAAGAAGGAAACTTAGTATTAATAATAGGTTATAATGTTAAATTAAATCTTAAAACAATACTAAACATGGTAAAGATTTCAAAATAATGGTGCAATATTTTTTTCAAAACTTAAATTAAAAAAATTAACAGTTCTCAGTTTTAAAGTAAAAAAAAATTAGTAAATACAAAAAAATCCGGCCGGATATTTGAAAAGTCCAGCCGGACCGGACCGGAAAATGGGCGGATATCTGGCCCGGACCGGGGCTGGTACTCACCAACATTTGCCGTCCAAATTTTCAAAGACCTAAAAAATAAAATTCAATAAATCTCGAACAAATCCAAAACGATTGTATTTTGTTAAATAAAAATACAAAAACTAATAAGCAAAAAAAGCTCTATATAAATTGCACAAAAAATTAGATGTATTTGATCAATTAAAATTACAATAACATCTTAACTCTACTGTAATTTGTTGCAAAAATAATCAGGGACGTATCCAGAGTTTCATTTGGGGGGGGCGGATTGTAGTACAAAAAAAATTTGTTGGGGGGGGCCGCCCCCCCCCCCCCCCCCCCCGCCCGAAATTTTTTGGGGGGGGGAGGGGCAGAGCCCCTCCTTAATTTTTGAAAACGTTAAAAAAGCAGAGATAAACCTAGATAAAGCTGTATAATACACTGTTTTTGGCCTAATAACAATGTTTTTAGCGGTAAAAACATGTTTTCTTAGTTAAAAATTACATTACCACACATTGGCAGAGCCTGCATTTCAAAAAAAGGGAATTTAGAGACCTTTTAGACCCCTTGTCTACACCCACATTCAGGGGTGTAGCCAGGATTTTGGAAAGGTGGTTGTACTCTGTGATACAAATTTTTCAAAAGGGGGGGGGTTGTAGGTGGTTGTACTCCAAATTTTCAAAATACCATAAAAAACAATAAAAAAGGGTAAAATTTTTGCGCTTCGCGCTAGGTGATTCTTTTTTGCTGTTATTTGCATTGTTTTTGAAATTAAACGCGAAAAATTGTCGGTTTAAAAAGGTATAATTATAAAATTGTGCGACAGCATGAAAAAATTTTCAAAAATTGTCTTTAAAATTCATTAGAAACATCACTTAAAAGTTATAGAAAGGTATATAAATGTCGAGCGCTGAGCGGAGCGAAGCGCGAGAAAAAATTTTAAAATTGTTCTCTTGGGACCCCCAAATTTTTACCTCTGCCAGCCCAAAAGGGGGGTTACAACCATACATGGGCAAGTCGGTCCGGAGTGGGTGGAGTTAAACCCGGAATTAGGGGGGGGGTTAAAATCCGAGAAACACCTTTTACCTATAGTTTTTTCTGGAGTGCATTTTACCCATATCGTTTTTAAGTTTGAAGGAAAAAAAGGTAAAAATACGCTAATTTTAGGTCAAAAAGCCCTTTTTATAGCATTTTTGAGCTTTTTATTGCTTAAAACATTCATTTTGACCTCAAAACTTAAGTTTGGGGGCAGTTAGAAGTCATTTTAAAGACATTTTTTTCTTCATTTTTCCAAAATTGGGGGGGTTAACTTTTTCTCCCCCCCCCCACTTCTGAGTGGGAGGGGGGTTAAACCCCCTTCTCAGAATTTGGGGGAGGGCTTAACCCCCCAACCCCCCCCCCCGGGCCCATGTATGGTTACAACCCCCACATAACTCCCACTGGCAACGCCCTTGCCCACATTGTAAACCAAAGCACATGATCAGCATCTCGAGTCCATGTTTTTTAGGGTACCTACTTACCTATATGAAAGAAATCCTAGCCAATGCTATAGGCGGCTGGAAAATTTAGGAGGGGGGAGGTACATAAATCAACCAATATGATTGTTTGTTTTGCTTTCTGTGTAGTATTTATTATACTTATAAAAAAATATTGTACTAACATTGAAATAACATTAGCATTAGGCAAGATAAATAGCGAGATATATGTATGTATCATACATGGGCACGGGGGGGGGTTGGGGGGGTTAACCCCCCCCCCCCAAATTCTGAAAAGTGGGGTTTAACCCCCCCCCCCCACTCAGAAGTGGGGGAGAAAAAGTTAACCCCCCCCCCTAATTTTGGAAAAATGAAGAAAAAAAATGTCTTTAAAATGACTTCTAACTGCCTCCAAACTTAAGTTTTGAGGTCAAAATGAATGTTTTAAGCAATAAAAAGCTCAAAAATGCAATAAAAAGGGCTTTTTGATCTAAAATTAGTGTTTTTAACCTATTTTTCCTTCAAAATCGAAAAACGATATGGGTAAAATGCACTCCAGAAAAAAAACGATATGGGTATTTTGCGTTTCTCGGATTTTAACCCCCCCCCCCTAATTTGGGGTTTAACCCCCCCCCACTCCGGACCAACTTGCCCATGTATGGTATGTATACTATAGAAAGTGACCGCTGAGCGAAGCAAAGCGGAGAAATTTTTGATTTTTGGGGGTCAATTGGGGTACTAAAAGTATTTTAGTAAATTTTAGAAAATTTTGAATTTTTAGCCTCTGAAAACCCCCAAATTTTAATATCTGGCGACCATTTCGGAGGAGGGCGGCGCCCCCCTTCCCCGCCCAACCACTATCTTTATTTTTCCCCCTGTCTGACCGTTTCGGGGGGGGGTGGCCTCCCCGCCCCCCTGAAAATAATCAAACACCAAACTCAAGTAGTGCTTTGATGGCGTTTGAAAGCGCAAACCTAAGATTTTTATGCTTGAAATGACTACTAAATCAAGATTTAACTATTTTTTTTAAATTTATATCACAAACTGAGTGGATTTCGATAACGCGTTTAGCACATTTGTGCTAAAAACAAAAATTTGATTTCATTGGTGGTTGGTTATTTTTGCACCAAAATACGGTAGAGTTAAGATGCTCTTGTCGTTTTACACCATCAAATACATCTAACTTTTTGTGCAATTTATACAGAGCTTTATTCTCTCTATTAGTTTTCATATTTTTATTTAACAAAATATATTCTTTTTGGATTTATTCGAGATTTATTGAATTTTATTTTTTAGGTTTTCGAAATACCGGACGGCAAATGTTGGTGAGTACCAGCCCGGACCGGACCGGATATCCAATCGGGCCCTCGTGTCATCCTTTCTTATTCTTATAGCTATGAAAATTTGACAAAACGTCTTTTTGTTAGTGAAATGGCATCCCAAAATTTAGATTTGTGATTTTAGATCTCCAAAATGTGCACATTACGTTGCGTATATTATTTCGACCACAGCCTGAAAAACTTCCAACCATATACACAAATATTGGTGTCGACTATGACGAGAGAGTGCTCCCTTCCATTACGAACGAAGTTTTAAGATATGTTGTTGTAAGTGATTTTGTTTATTAAACTTCAAGTAAAAAAGTCAATTTAAATTTGTGCCAACCTGCAGCTATTAGAATATTATAGATCGGGGACGTAAGTTGACTATTGGGGGTGAAAAGATACCCGTCTAGAGTGGTCGTATACACAATTAAATAAAACAGCCGTCATTTAATAGCATCTAAAAGCAAAAAAATCTAACGAGTATCCCCCTTATTCCCATTTTTTTTAAGCTTTTTTTGCTCCCCTCTTATCCTCTCTGGTTTTAACTTTGAATGTTATGCAGTTGTCAACATTTTGTGGATTTTGAGCAAAGAATAATTCTAACAAATCCCGCTGTGTAACTATTTAAAAATACGACACCCGTTATAAAAGCATATTGTAAAATAAGTTGGTAAGAGTGAAACGTACGTAGTGCGTCGGTGATAAAGTACTAAGGTTAAAGATTACAGGTTCAAATCTGGCCATGGCCTATTTTTAATCAAAAAGATAAAATTAACAATTTTTTTTGGATTCTTTCTATCAAAACAACAACTTCTTCGCCATCGTATTCCCTTGACGTTACAAATATATAGTCAATAGTGCCACCCTTCTCGCACCCGCCTCGATACATCGAGCATGTGTGTGTGTGTGTCCAATGTTGTGCACTGGTGTAAGCACATCGGCTATTAACTCGCTGTCAGGTCATTTTTCGTAAATGCTGCTCATTGAATCCTCTATTTTAGCTATCACTGTTATTACTTTTTTTTCTTTCAGGCCCAATTTGATGCACATGAAATGATTACTCAACGTGAACTTGTAAGCCAACAAGTGAGTACTGAATTAACGAATCGAGCTGCTCAGTTTGGCATGATTTTAGACGATATTTCCTTGGTATGTGTGATAAAAATAAGCTTGGAAAAGTGTATTTTTTAATAAAACAACCCCGTTATCTATTTTGCCCAAAGGTTCAGTTTTAGCTAATTAAAGGATTGTTTTGTTTGTTTTTATGAAAACTTAATAATCCATTTTTTCACTTCAAAATATAAAAATATTAGCACAATGCCTTTCTTTACTAATATCGCACGTTTGGTATTTTTTTGGAACTATAGTTTAATTTTTTTTGAGTTTAGACTCACATGTCATTTGGGAAGGAATTCACGGAAGCAGTTGAAGCTAAACAGGTAGCCCAGCAAGAAGCTGAGCGGGCGAGGTACCTGGTCGAAAAGGCTGAGCACGTCAAAAAAGCCACCGTGACCAGTGCCGAAGGAGACGCTCAAGCAGCGGAACTTTTAGCTAAAGCTTTTCAGGTTCGCGTTTAAACGATGTTTGTGGAAATAAATATAAATCTCTAGCAGCTCCTATTGTTTAAATAGGTGAGCACGTTCCAGGAAGCTAGGGGGCAATTATCCGGGGTAAATCGCACTTAGAATTCCAGGAGGGGGTCCGAGGGGGGTCCGAACCCCCTCTAGCTTTTTAGGGGGGTCGACCCGGGGTGCAGAATTCGGAAATCTAGAGGGGAGTCAGGTGCATAGATGACCAAAGGGGTTAGGGTGTGGTCCACCTGACCTCCCCTACCCACGAAATTGGAGCCCCCTCCCCCCCTAAAAAAGAATCCAGTCCCCCCTCCTCAAATTTTCGAATTTTTTATCCCTAACCCCCTCCCCTCCCCCTCTAGATTTTAAAATCTGACCCCCTCATCTCGAGAAAATCTTAAGTACATTATACTAGATTTTCTTCCAAAAACATGAATTTTTAACACATTCATGTTTTTACACCCTTTTTATACCAGAATATCGCATTTTATTCAATAAAATGTAGTATTATCTTATAAAAACTATTATTAAACCTTAAATGGTTTAGAAATATTTTGCTTCGGACATTGAATGAACCCCACCTGATCAGACCTATTCACGGTATGAAAATGTCCCACCCCCCCCCCCCCCCAATATTAGTGGCTGTGCCCCCCCCCCTTTTTATTGCCCCTCGTGCTTAAAAATTGAAAAGTATTTGGAAATTTATCATGACGCCATCCATAGGTGTTTTTTGGGGGGGGGGGGGACAGAGGGGTGCACCCCCCTAGAGCCAAAACTTTGGCCCCCCCCCCCCCATAAAAAAATTCAGGGCCCCCCCCCCCTCCCCCCAAAGCTCGAGAGCGGTCCGGCCTGACCCCCCCCCCTAGCGAGGCTGTCCCCCCCCACCCCCCCCCCCCGACCAACTTGGAAGTATATTTTTTTATTTACTGTCAAAAACACGGGTTTTTAGTTAAAAACAGTGTTTAAATACACTTTTTAGGCCTAAATAGGCTGTTTTAATACATAAAATTCAATATTAGACCTAAAAACACTTAAATTATTGAGTTAAAAAAATTTTGCTAAAAAATTAGACCCCCCCTGACCCCCCCCCCCTAAATTTGAAATCTCGCACCCGGGGTCGACCCCCCCCTAAAAAGCCAGGGGGGGTCCGGAACCCCCATAAAAAATTTTGGCCTTCCACCCGGGGGTTGACCCCCCCTAGCGGACTTGACCAAAAACACCTATGACGCCATCATCGCCAATATTGTTTTGCAGTTTTTAACCTATTTCAATGCTGTTTAAGCCATTTTAGACCTGTTTTTACTTAAATTTTGCCTTTTTTGTCCTTTTTTTTCTCCCCTTTCTTTCTCTTTTTTTCTCCCTCTTCCCCCCTAAAAACCCGTTTTATTGCCTCCTCCTCGATTTCAAAAAGTTGTTCCCCCGAAATTCCCCCCCTTCCCGCATTCAGCAACCCGGGGGGGGCAGCTTCCGCAGCGTGACCCAAATGTTCTTTTTATAGATCTAATACTTTTTTTCCACAAAATTTTATTTAAATATGTCTGTTACCAGACTTGTGCACGATCTGGAAATGCCCCCCCCCCGTTTTATTGGAGGATTTGCCCCCCTCCGTTTTATTGCCCCCCCCGGCCAAAAAATGAAAAAGTACCCTAAACTTATGACGCCATTTTCACCTATGATGACGCCATCATCGCAAATTTTTTGCAGTTTTTAGCCTATTTCAATGTGTTTTAGGCCATTTTAGACCTATTTTTACCTTATTTTAGTTTTTTGTCCCTTCTTTCCCCCTTCCCTTTCCCTTTTTTTTTTCTTTTTTTTTTCTCCTTTCCCCCTTTTTTTCCTCTTCCCCCTTTTCCCCCCCCCCGTTTTTCGCCCCCCCCCCGTTTCAAAAAGTTGCCCCCCCTCGTGCCCCCCCCCCCATTTTGCAACCTCCCCAGACGAAAATCCAGGGGGTCCCCCTTCCAGCCATAGAACACGGTCAAACAGCTAGGGGGGGGGTGTTTACCCCGGGTAAATGACTTTTCAAAATCTAGGAGGGGGGTCCTAGGGGGTAGAACCCCCCTAGATTTTTAGGGGGGGTTGACCCGGGGTCCGGTGTCCAAAGCAAAACAGTTTTAAATCATAATAACTTTAATAATAGTTCTTTTTATAGGATAATACTACATTTTATTGAATAAAAAGCCATATTCATGTATAAAAAGGTTGTAAAAGCATAAATATGTGATGAAAATTCACGTGTTTGGAAGAAAATTTAGTATAAAAAAGGTACCTAAAATTATCCCGATGAGTAAGGGGGGTCAGATTTCAAAATCTAGAGGAGGTCAGTGGTCAAAAATTCCAAAATTTAGGGGGAGGAGCCTCCCTGGTTTTTTTTCTAGGGGGCCCCGCTAAAATTTCAGGGCTAGAGGGGTGGACCCCACCCTACCCCCCTTGTTCATCTATGCTCCTCTGTTCAAAAATGAATACACTAAAAATTGCGCCCAATTGTTGACCTATTTTCACAAAAATTTTGCAGTTTTAAGCCAACGCAATTTAATCCTATGTTTACATCAACAGACCTGTGCACTGCTCCCCCCGGGTGTTTAAACGGGGGGCAATTCCAAAACGGGGGGGGCAATTTTTTTGAAACGGTGGGAGGCAATAAAACGAGGGGCAAGCAGGGGGGAAAGAAAAAAAGAGAAAAAAAATGAGAGAAAAAGAGAGAAAAAGAAAGGAAAAGGGAAAAAAGGGAGAAAAAAAAGCGAAAAAAGGTAAAAATAGGTCTAAAATGGGTTAAAATGCATTGAAATAGCCAAAACTGCAAAAATTTCGCGATGATGGCCTCATTATAGAAAAAAAATGGCGACATAATTTTGCGGTACTTGCTCATTTTTTGGTGGGGGGGAATAAAACGGGGGGGGGGGGGCAAATCCTCCAATAAAGCGGGGGGGGGCCCATTATCAAACCGTGCACAGAGTTGCTCCTATTTTTTATACCATAATATCGCTTTTTATTCAATAAAATGTAGTATTATCCTATAAAAAGAACAATTAAAGTTAGTATGGTTTTTAAAACTATTTCGCTACAGAAACTGGACCCCACTTGACCATGAATGCACACGTCACCGAAGCTAGGGGGACTTTACCCAAGTAAATAACATTTTAAAAAATCTAGGGAGGCGAACCCTTCTGGCTTTTTAAGGGGAGGTCGAAAAAGAAGGAAAAAAAGAAATAAAAGGACAAAAAAGGCGAAATTTAAGGAAAAATACGTCTAAAATGACTTACAAAGCATTGAAATAGGTTAAAAACTGCATAAAGTTTGGCGGGATGGCGTCATAGGTGTTTTTGGTCGGGTCCGCTAGGGGGGGTCGACCCTGACAGGAAGGCCAAAATTTTTTAGGGGGGGTCCAGGGGGGTCCGGACCCCCCTGGCTTTTTAGGGGGGGTCGACCCCGGGTGCGAGATTTCAAATTTAGGGGGGGGGTCAGGGGGGGTCTAATTTTTTAGCAAAATTTTTTTAACTCAATAATTTAAGTGTTTTTAGGTCTAATATTGAATTTTATGTATTAAAACAGCCTATTTAGGCCTAAAAAGTGTATTTAAACACTGTTTTTAACTAAAAACCCGTGTTTTTGACAGTAAATAAAAAATATACTTCCAAGTTGGTCGGGAGGGCGGGAGGGGGGGTGAGCCTCGGCTAGGGGGGGGGGTCAGGCCGGACCCGCTCTCGAGCTTTGGGGGGAGGGGGGGGGGCCTGAGTTTTTCTAGGGGGCGTTCCAAAATTTCGGCTCTAGGGGGAGGTGCACCTCTCTCTGTCCCCCCCCAAAAACACCTATGGATGGCGTCATGATAAATTTCCAAATACTTTTCAATTTTTAAGCACGAGGGGCAAGAAACGGGGGGGAGGGCCCAGCCACTAATATTGGGGGGGGGGGGTGGGACATTTTAATACCGTGAATAGGTCTGATCAGGTGGGGTTCATTCAATGTCCGAAGCAAAATATTTCTTAAACCATTTAAGGTTTGAATAATAGTTTTTATAATATAATACTACATTCTATTGAATAAAACGCGATATTCTGGTATAAAAAGGGTGTAAAAACATGAATGTGTTAAAAATTCATGTTTTTGGAAGAAAATCTAGTATAATGTACTTAAGATTTTCTCGAGATGAGGGGGTCAGATTTTAAAATCTAGAGGGGGAGGGGAGGGGGTCAGGGATAAAAAATTCGAAAAGTTGAGGAGGGGGGACTGGATTCTTTTGCGGGAGGGGGCTCCAATTTCGTGGGTAGTTGGGAGGTCAGGTGGACCACACCCTAACCCCTTTGGTCATCTATGCACCTGACTCCCCTCTCAGATTTCCGAATTTGTCAACCGGTTGATCCTCAAAAAGCTAGAGGGGGTTCGGACCCCCCCCTCGGACCCCCTCCTGGAATTCTAAGTGCGATTTACCCCGGATAATTGCCCCCTAGCTTCCTGGAACGTGCTCACCTATTTAAACAATAGGAGCTGCTAGAGATTTATATTTATTTCCACAAACATCGTTTAAACGCGAACCTGAAAAGCTTTAGCTAAAAGTTCCGCTGCTTGAGCGTCTCCTTCGGCACTGGTCACGGTGGCTTTTTTGACGTGCTCAGCCTTTTCGACCAGGTACCTCGCCCGCTCAGCTTCTTGCTGGGCCACCTGTTTAGCTTCAACTGCTTCCGTGAATTCCTTCCCAAATGACATGTGAGTCTAAACTCAAAAAAATTAAACTATAGTTCCAAAAAAATACCAAACGTGCGATATTAGTAAAGAAAGGCATTGTGCTAATATTTTTATATTTTGAAGTGAAAAAATGGATTATTAAGTTTTCATAAAAACAAACAAAACAATCCTTTAATTAGCTAAAACTGAACCTTTGGGCAAAATAGATAACGGGGTTGTTTTATTAAAAAATACACTTTTCCAAGCTTATTTTTATCACACATACCAAGGAAATATCGTCTAAAATCATGCCAAACTGAGCAGCTCGATTCGTTAATTCAGTACTCACTTGTTGGCTTACAAGTTCACGTTGAGTAATCATTTCATGTGCATCAAATTGGGCCTGAAAGAAAAAAAAGTAATAACAGTGATAGCTAAAATAGAGGATTCAATGAGCAGCATTTACGAAAAATGACCTGACAGCGAGTTAATAGCCGATGTGCTTACACCAGTGCACAACATTTGACACACACACACATGCTCGATGTATCGAGGCGGGTGCGAGGAGGAGGGCACTATTGACTATATATTTGTAACGTCAAGGGAATACGATGGCGAAGAAGTTGTTGTTTTGATAGAAAGAATCCAAAAAAAATTGTTAATTTTATCTTTTTGATTAAAAATAGGCCATGGCCAGATTTGAACCTGTAATCTTTGACCTTAGTACTTTACCACCGTACGTACGTTTCACTCTTACCAACTTATTTTACAATATGCTTTTATAACGGGTGTCGTATTTTTAAATAGTTACACAGCGGGATTTGTTAGAATTATTCTTTGCTCAAAATCCACAAAATGTTGACAACTGCATAACATTCAAAGTTAAAACCAGAGAGGATAAGAGGGGAGCAAAAAAAG
Source organism: Microlaimidae sp. YZB2_3 (assembly GCA_030248175.1). Taxonomy (NCBI): domain Eukaryota; kingdom Metazoa; phylum Nematoda; class Chromadorea; order Desmodorida; family Microlaimidae; species Microlaimidae sp. YZB2_3. The sequence continues at coordinate 685 of JASAMX010007846.1, read as the reverse complement.
CTAAAAAAAATGGGAATAAGGGGGATACTCGTTAGATTTTTTTGCTTTTGGATGCTATTAAATGACGGCTATTTTATTTAATTGTGTATACGACCACTCTAGACGGGTATCTTTTCACCCCCAATAGTCAACTTACGTCCCCGATCTATAATATTCTAATAGCTGCAGGTTGGCACAAATTTAAATTGACTTTTTTACTTGAAGTTTAATAAACAAAATCACTTACAACAACATATCTTAAAACTTCGTTCGTAATGGAAGGGAGCACTCTCTCGTCATAAGTGACACCAATATTTGTGTATATAGTTGGAAGTTTTTCAGGCTGTGGTCGAAATAATATACGCAACGTAATGTGCACATTTTTGAGATCTAAATCCACAAATCTAAGTTTCGGGATGCCATTTCACTAACAAAAAGAAGTTTTGTCAAATTTTTCATAGCTATAAGAATAAGAAAGGATGACACGAGGGCCCGAATGGATATCCGGTCCGGTCCGGGCTGGTACTCGCCAGCATTTGCCGTCCGGATTTTTGAAAACCTAAAAAATAAATTTCTATAAATTTTGAATAAATCGAAAACGCAATATATTTTGTTAAATAAAAATATGAAAATTATTGGCACGAAAAAGCTCTGTATAAATTGCACGAAAAAATAGATGTATTTGATGGTTTAAAATGACAAGAGC
>JASAMX010007845.1:0-36533 GCA_030248175.1 Microlaimidae sp. YZB2_3 | reverse complement strand
TGCATCTACTTGGTTCAGTTACGTATTGCTCAAGTCTCTGTCGCCCCAGATGTGTTTGATCTTGTTTGACCATGAACTTATTTCGTATGTATAAATCCAACGATTCCATTTTAATTAAGCATAAATCACATTCATCTAATAACAGTTTTAACACAGTCAGTTTTTTATTGAAAAAAGGTTACCTTAAGTGGTGGCTGATTAGCAATCACCTTTGTGTCAAAAAAGACAGGGAACCACTCTTTTATTACCGACGAAAATTGATCAAAGGTTTCTGGCAAATCCACACAAAAACAGCGAAGCATGTGCATTAAGTCCAAAATTGTGTTTTGGCCCATAATTGGTTTTCCCTAAAAATTCAATTTCACAAGTCCAATGTAAATTTTCTTGAGTTTTGTTTTGTTTCTGTCTGTTGTTGTGCGATTGGTTTAAAACATTGGTTTAAAATACACTCTATTTATTTACCATTTTTTATCGCAAGAGTTATTATTAGGCTTATAATAACAGCTTCTGTTTTGTTTCACATTTTATGAATCATCCAGTTTTTCAGTTTTTATGGCAGTTTTCGTTTGGATTATAATTTTAGATATCTTACGTTTGATGCATTGGTTTTGTTAAAGTTTTGATGAATTTCTTGACCAATACTAAGTAAACCAGTCAGAGGAGGGTTTTAAACAAAGTTCAGATGATGTTTCAAAAAAAAGATAGATGAAAATAAGCGGAGAGTGCGGTCCACCCTCTCAAGCATCAAAAAATTTTTCCCTCTCCCCTTCTTAAAAAAATCCTAGGAGGGAAGGTGTGACAGATCCTATGTACTCCCTAAAAAATCTACAATTAAAACAAGAAAAAATAATTGCAATTTACTTCTTTACAACGCTTGCTTATTGCTTCAATAATCCGGCAAAATCCCAAAGCTTCGTCTGCTTCTTCCTAAAATTTATTATAAGTCATGGAAATATCTTAACAATCAATAGGCATTCTAAACAAGTTTGATTTAGCCATTTATCACAATGTTTAAAAGCCTATTCCGTTACTTACCATATTTATTAAATTTCTAGATTATTTTATCTATAATTTCGCAAAGCCATTTACTACCTCAAATAACGCAGAAAGAAGAACAACAAAAAATACTATAAAAATAAATTGGTTACTTTTTAGCTTCTTATTTGTATTTTTGTAGATTGAACTGATCTGGTATTTAAAAGGGGTCAATACTTTTTTTATTGCTTTTGCTATTTTTGCTTTCATGAAACTATTATTTTAATGTCTGCAAAATAATGTTTTTTTGTTTTGACCACATAAAATTTTATTGATCAGCCGATGTCAATAAATCTGAATAATTATAAACACTAAATTATGTTTTTACAGCCCAAAAAATGGTGTTTTTTACGTTTCATTGACTCCCTCCGAACTAACTAAATAAACAACATTTTGGAAAAAAACCTGACACCATTATAAACACAACACGAACATACAAATCAAAAATTTTATCAAAATGTTTATGCTAGATAATATACACAACCACCAACACCCAAAACGTTATTATACGACCCGATCACGGCCATCAAGAATCAGACTTCACAAAAACATGATTTAATTATAGATAAATAATAATATGCTACTGCCACCACACCGCTTGGTGCTTATCGAGATGAAGAACAGAGGGGGCAGAGGGTAGGTGGATGGTAGCCCCCCCCCTGCCTCGAAATTTTGGAGACCCCCTGGAAAAAAAACCAGGGCCCCCCTTCTCCACTCAAATTTTCAAATTTTTTAACCCTGACGTCCCTCTAGATTTTGAAATCTGACCCCCCCCTCTTCTCTCGAGAAAATTTTAAGTAATTTTTTTATACTAAATTTTCTTCCACCAAAAACCAGCTAAGGAAACTGTTAGAGGAACCTACTAGAAAAAATGATGTTTTTGATTTGGTTCTCCGCGGAATGGTGTAGAAATTTTTAATCGGTTTTAAATTCTGCCTGGTTTCTCAACTTCTGATCGCCGTTCTCTAAAGTTTTCTTTAAATGTTGATTTTTTAAGGATCCACATAATCGAATTAAAAAATCAATATGGGTGCCTGACTTTTCTAAAGGTTTTTTTTTGTATTTGACCGCTGTTGACTGGGACAGTCTTTTTTCTTCTTGTACAAATATAGCAAATTATTGGGAAATGTTCAAAAGAGTTCTTTTTGAGGGTATTATAAATCATTTTCCATTAAAAAAGCTAAAAAATAAGCCGAAACACTGTTATCCTTCTGATATCAAAAAGATACAGACCCAGAAGGGCCCCCTCCCACCCAAAGCTCGAGAGCGGTCCGACCTGATCCCCCCTCTAGCGAGGCTGACCCCCCTCTCCCCCCCGACCAATTCGGAAGTATATTTTTATTTACTAACCGGTATGGCCCGACTCGCTCCCGCCGACTCGCTCCCGGCCGACTCGCTCCCAGCCCAACTCGCTCCCAGCCCAACTCGCTCCCAGCCCAACTCGCTCCCAGCCCAACTCGCTCCCAGCCCAACTCGCTCCCAGCCCAACTCGCTCCCAGCCCAACTCACTTCCAGCCCGACTCGCTCCAGCCGATTATCACTGCCAGCCCGACTCGCTCCCAGCCCAACTCCTCCCAGCCCGACTCCCACAACTCGCTCCCAGCCCAACTCGCTCACAGCCCCGACTGGCTCCAGCCCGATTCGCTCCCAGCCCGACTGGCTCCCAGCCCGACCTCGCTGCCAGCCCGACTCGCTCCAGCCGCTCCCGTTTTGGAAACTTGTAAACGCATTGAGTTTGTAGAAAAAACGCATATAAAAACAAAACTGGACATAAGCCACTTTGGATTTCCGTTTTAATTCGCACAATAAAAGGTAAATAATATTTATCTTCTCTCATAAAGGTAAGACAGTAATGTAAAACTCCGTGACCATGTGAAAAACGGGAACTAAACACTCACTATTCATTGAATAAGACACTCAGAAAGAAAGAAAAAAATTCGACCTGCAATGTTTTTTTCCTGTTTATTCACATAGCCACCGAGTTATATACCCTTTTCACAAGCGATGCGATTACATTTTTTACGCTGTGCACATTAAAATAAATTACATCAACGAACAGGGCATAGCATGTTCTGTTATAAAGATGAATAACTTCATCATACGTTAACATTTTCTTTGCGGTTATGTGCTATATTATAAAAACAAAATCGGCGCCGCCGCGCCACGATCGCACTTGAAAAATAAAATATAAACAAATAAATAAAATAAACAAACTGTCTAAACTGTTATCAACGGTCCGTGATACATCTTGAAGAATGTTTGAACGTATCGCAAACATATATTTGGAAAAATTTTAAATTTTTTGGAAAAACTTTTTGACAGTGTGGGTCCGCATTCAATGATATTTTTATCACGTCTGGTATCAAAAACTAGGCAAATATTTATTTTATCTTAATCTATAACTCAGAGCTCTATCCGGTGGTGTGTTTATTTTATTTCTAAAACTTCTCTACAAAAACCCGCTTTCATCGCTAATTAATTTCGGATTTATATTTTATTTTTCCAAGTGCGGTCGTGGCGCAGCGGCGCCGATTTAGTTTTATAATATCAGCGCATTGACCATAAAATAAAATGTTAACGTATGATGAAGTTATTCATTTTCAGAACAGAACATGCTATGCCCTGTTGAGTGGTTAGATTTATTTGAATGTGCACAGGGTTAAAAAATCTGTAATCGCATGGCATCCGTTCCAATCGCATCCTCTTATCGCATCCTCATAGCTTGTGAAAAGATTCACACACACTACTGTCTTCTTTTTATAAGAAAAAACGTTATGCTTTTGTAAAATCGATCTGGATAATGTTAAATTGCAATTATTTTTTCTTGTTTTAATTGTAGATTTTTTCAGAGTACAGAGATACCCCACACCCTTCCTCCTCGAGGATTTTTTAAGAAGAGGAAAAAGGAAAAATTTTCAGTGTTTAAGAAGACCTCAACGGGACTTCTCCCCTTATCTTCATCTTGTTTTTTTTTGAAACATCATCTGAACTTTGTTTAAAACCCTCCTCTGACTGGTTTACTTAGTATTGGTCAAGAAATTCATCATAACTTTAACAAAACCAATGCATCAAACGTAAGATATCTAAAATTATAATCCAAACGAAAACTGCCATAAAAACTGAAAAAGTAAAGGATCAAGTGATAAAATGTGAAACAAACAGAAGCTGTTATTATAAGCCTAATAATAACTCTTGCGATAAAAAATGGTAAATAAATAGAGTGTATTTTAAACCAATGTTTTAAACCAATCGCACAACAACAGACAGAAACAAAACAAAACTCAAGAAAATTTACATTGGACTTGTGAAATTGAATTTTTAGGGAAAACCAATTATGGGCCAAAACACAATTTTGGACTTAATGCACATGCTTCCCTGTTTTTGTGTGGATTTGCCAGAAACCTTTGATAAATTTTGCATTCATAATGGTAATAAAAGAGTGGTTCCCTGTCTTTTTTGACACAAAGGTGATTGCTAATCAGCCACCACTTAAGGTAACCTTTTTTCAATAAAAAACTGACTGTGTTAAAACTGTTATTAGATGAATGTGATTTATGCTTAATTAAAATGGAATCGTTGGATTTATACATACGAAATAAGTTCATGGTCAAACAAGATCAAACACATCTGGCGACAGAGACTTGAAATTAAAGCATTTTGAATTCATTCTTTGGTTTTAACTCTTTTTTTGCTATTTTTAAGGCTGATATGACGCGGATTGTGTATCGCGTTTCGCTGCTTAGTGTATAAGGGCCTGCGCAAAGCTGCTTCTGGCGGATCGGGGGCAGTACTTTAACATTTCGCAGCGTTGGCGGGCCTTTCCACATTTAAAACGCGTTTTTCAGCTTCAAAAATCAAAATCAATTAAATTCTATTCCGTTGTGTTAATTAAAAACAAATATTTTTTAGAACCTTTTTTCGGTTAATCCGGCTCTCGGTGATATTTTTAAACGTGTGCATTTGCATCCGTTTCCGAAAATTAAAGCACTGCCTAAATCGGTAGAATACGGCTATACTAGTAAGTTATTATAATGTTCTCATATTTAGTGTGTTTTCCACGCCAAAATTGTAAATAAAATTGACAATTATTTTTTTTAAATTAATAAAAATAAACTTGTGGTTACTTTTGTTATTGTTAATGTAAAGTGTACGTTGTTAAAGGAATGAAGAGATAATGACAAAAATTATATTGTTATGTTAAACATTATTAAGAAAACGTTTCTAAATAGTATCATTAAAATTATTTACAAATTGTCCACGAGAACACAGTAATCTCAAACCCAAGACAAAAGCGAATAATAAAACTTAAAACATGTTAAAATTGGGCGAAACCGTTTGTCATTATTAAACAACTAAAGTAGAAAAACTTTTAAGTAAAACTGTTTACACAAAAAATGCATGAAATACAAAGGAAGTAAGACATTTCTCTAACATGGTTTTAAACATAATGAAAAAAAGTTTTATCCTTTCGCCTTTGGAGTCTTTTATTTAAACGCTTTATTTATTTTAAACAAACTTGTTTGAAAGATACCCCACGAAATAGGTTAACAGACCTGTGCACTGTTCGTGCCCCCCGGGGTTTTATTGGAGGGGGGGGGCAATTCCAAAACGGGGGGACCCGGGGGGGGGCAAGCAGAAAAAAAGAGAAAAAAAAGGAGAAAAAAAAGAAGGGAAAAGGGAAAAAGGGGACAAAACAAGCGAAAACAAGATAAAAATAGGGTCTAAATAGATTGAAATAGGTTAAAAACTGCGAAAAAATTCGCGATGATGGCGTCATCATAGGTCAAAAATGATTTTAGGGTACTTTTTTAATTTTTTTGGCGAGGGGGGCAAATCTTTTAATAAAGCGGTGGGGGCATTTCCAGACCGTGCACAGGTCTGGCTTAAATTTATTACTCTATTGTTTTTAGAGAATATTCTTTCCCTCGCTTTGAAATTTTGGCCGCTTTGGACAATCATTTTTTTGGTCTACTCACGAATATATCTGGAGGCTGCCCACCTATGTCAGCAAAGCAGCACGTGTTTGAGACCAAAAAAAATCTATAAACAAAGAGTTTTCGCAAAAAAATGTGATAAAATTCGATTTAGCATGATAAAACTGAGTTTATGAATTTTGCTAAAATATTCCATAAATGATTCATAACATTCATGTTTAAAAAAAATGTTTATGGTTTTTTTTTAAATTTGACCATTTGCAAATTTTCGTTATAGCAAAAAGTTGGAGCTATACAGTGTTACTTTTATTTAAATTCTTTTTTTTGAGAAGGGAGGAGGAAATTATATATCCTTGCAACTTCAAGTTTTTTTATGAATTCAAGCATAGTTTCGTTATAATTTTGTTTTTAGAAGGGGAAGAAGGCTCTTCCATACGGCAAGCACACGATGCTGGTTACGATTCATACATTACGGGTATCTGTTTTCTTGAAATGGCAGCTTATTACGGTATTTTCAATTTGCTTAATTTTGATTTCAATTTTTGTTTGTTTTTTTAACTATAGGCACCTTGCACTGAAACTCGGTTTATACATGAAGTATGCAATAAACATAGCGAGTCACCATAATGGATTATTACCGTATCTCCTACTTATCTTTTGTAGTATGCAGATCAACCGATCAAAATTTCGCGCGCTTTTGAGGGTTGATCTGCATACTACAAAAGATAAGTAGGAGATACGGTAATTATCCATTATGGTGACTCGCTAAGTTTATTGCATACTTCATGTATAAACTGAGTTCCAGAGCAAAGTGCCTATAAGATTTACGCTTACCTTATAAGTTTGCCTTACGAAGCTTTGGATTGCAAGTTGCCAGTACATTTCTTTTTCAAGCATCCGTTTATTTGTTTTTGCTTAATTTACCTTTATTAACCTTGTTTGTTTGTTTTATTTTACATTTTTTTGTTATATTATTATTTTTTTCTATATTATTTTGTAGAAAAGTCATTGCTTAACCATATACCGGGAGCGGGAACTTTGGAAACAAAGAAGCAAGAATTTGGTATTTTTAATTTTTATAAAATTTGTTATCTATCTTTTTTTTTCACTAAAATTTTTAAAAATTCTGATGTGTAAAATATCCAAAAAATTTGTTATCTATCTTTTTTCCACTAAAATTTTTAAACATTTTCAAGTTTAAAATAATATGGAAAAAATATGTCTTTAACTAAAAGAATAAGAAATGTTGGGGTCTATTAGAAAATACATTCAATTTGAGGAGGTAATTTTCGCGATACGCAAGGCTGGCGATTCTTTACTCTTAAAGAGTATGCCTCCTACAAAACTTTCAAGGTGTTCAGTCAGTTACAGAGCCCATAAGTTTTCATAAGGGTATGGGGTGCTGGTTGCAAAATAGATTATTATTATGAGCAGGCTCGGAAGCGGATTCGGGATAAATTTAAAAAAATTAAAACTTGAGAAATATCTCAAATTTCGCCCTATATGGAAGGAACAATGTGCAGATTATTGTCGTTTTTGGTGTAAAAACGCAAAAATGATATTTTGGACCAAAATTTTTTGAGAAGATACCTCTTCCAAATCTGCCCAACCCACTAACATACTTTTATATGAAGTTTAACTTTGAAAACAATTAAATCATTAGGGATAAAGAATAAAATTGTCTATTGTTATGTGCATGTGACCATAGGTGGGTAGTGGAGGTGGTTATACTCCCCCTAAAATCTCGAAACTGCCGACAACCCCCCCCCCTAAATTTAGGGGTACCCGGCACACACCCCACCTCAAATTTGAGGGGTGTCAGTTCTTAAAACGCTAAAAAATGGGTATTTGGGGTATAACCTAAAAAAATTTTGGGAACCTCCCCCAAACTTTGAGGCTGAGGGTTGGGTATATCACCCCAAAATCCGAGAGGCTGCCCCACCTATGAATGTAATGTGACTAATATTAACATTGCCTGAAATATTTTACTTAGTATAAAAATATTCTGTTTACTGTTTTTTTTATTAAAAATTTGAGGATGTGCTCGAATGTCATTTATTTACATCCGCGAATGCGAATGCAGATGGGGATTTTGAGAACCAAAAATCCGCAGATGCGGATGTCTATTTATTTCATTCTTATCATTGCATTTTTGAGTTGTTTGTGTTTTTTTTTGTTGCTAAAACTCAAAACCTCATTTAGACCTCAAAACCTTATTTTAGAGGGGGCTAGAAATCTGTAAAAAAATTAGTAGTAGATAACTGTAGTAGTAAATAAGAGAGAGAAAAAACTCGTGGCTGTGAGTAGAATTGCATTGAGCTGCTCACAAGTGCTCAATACCAATTGGTACTCACATATATTTAATTGTGAGTACTAAGCTCAAGCTCAAGCTTACAATAAATTTCAGGCTCAAGCTAAAGCTCACACTTAGCCAAAGCTAAATAGCTTAATTGTGAGCTTGACCCTAAAAAATAAAAAATATATTATGCTTTACCAAAGATGTTTATATCCTGAATAAAAAGCCTTATTAGAATATACGATTATAACAACATTATTTCAGTTCATTTAAATGACATTTTTATTTTAAAGTCATATTCTTCTTTTAATTTACGCCAGTTATAATAAAAAGCCTGTTTTAATTTAATAATAAAACAACTCAATTTATTTAAATTCACGTAAATAAATAAATCCATTTAAATTCATGCGAATTAATGAAGAATAGGCCATTATTGTGACAAAACTCAAAGAAATGTGCCATTTTAAAATCTATTCAAAAGGCATTTTATTTAATGGCTTATATAAATTTATACAGGGCTTAAAGATTTTTCATAAATTATTTTTACCCATGGTTTTATCTGTTGGTTTACACTTTCATTTAAAAAGTAGTAAATTTTCTACAAAAGAATGTGTGGTAGAATAAAACACTAAAAAATGCGGTAAAAAGTTTTTCTCTTCGATTTCGACTATTTTTTGGCAAAACTTTATTCTGCGTTCAAAACCTTGTAACAGTTTTTTTTACCTTGAGACCATTTAAAAAAGGCCGAAATAGGAATTTTTTGGTCATTTTATCCTGGAACAATGCCTTCTTGGCTGCAAAAAATTTTATTATGAAAATATAAAAAAGAACAGGCGTCATATTTTTTAAACTTTATATTTACACCCTGATTTATTTTTGGATTTTATCGAATTATTTTTCTAAATATTAGTGTTTTCTTCAAAAAAGCCCATTGTTTGCGAAACGTGGAAAGCGAAAAACCGTTCAATAAACAGTACAGGTATTTTATAAAATTATATTTTTTGCGCTTTTTTTGTGAGAAACTCTATTAAAATAAGAACAAACTTTTTAAAATTTTAAAATTGAAACTTTTTTATTTAAATAAAAAATTTACATAAGACTTAAATTCAGCATTTTTTAAGTCAAAAATTTGCCGACCGTTTTAAGGTGAAAATTGCAGGTTTTTACACTAAAACACTTTCTTGACAAAGACTTTTTTAAAAATTTTCAATCAAAGTTTCAAAATGAACATAAAAATACGTTGGTTTTTATATTTTTGCACTAAAATTTGCTTTGTAAAAAATCTCCTATAAAAAGCCTTATTTTTGGTCTTGTTAAATATTTCGACGAAAAATTGTTACAAGATTTCGGAGCACAAGATAATATTTTTACAAAAAATCAAAAGGGTCCATTCCATAAAAAATTGGATGTGTGGAAATATTTAATTTTTAGTCTTTAAACACTTTGCGCATAAATTGACTGCTTCGTTTGCGAGACATAATTACTTAAAAGAACATTACTGTCACAAATCTAATTTCTATAACGCTGGATCATCATACAACTTTTTTGTTACTGAACCGATTAAATTGAAATTTTTAAATGTTGTCGAATTGATCTGAAAAAAACTAAAATATTAAATTTAAAGTAGATAGGTTTTGTATTAAAGAGATTAGTGATAGGTTTTGTATTAAAGAGATTAAAGAGATCAGGGCGTTATAGGAATTTGATTTGGGACAGTGCTTTTAATGTTTTATTCTATTATTCAACATTATTTTTGTGCAAAAAGCTAAAAAAAAATTTTAATAATATACTTACTTTCACCCTGGGAAGTTTAAATAATAAAAATCCATAATTAAAACAATTTTGTTTCATGTGACATGTTAGATGCTATTAAAAATACGTAAAAATGCTAATTATATAAATATCATTAGTTAGAACATACAAACATTATTATTCTCTTTTTTTAATCTATTTCTTTTGAAATTTTTTCTTACATAAAATGGCTATCTTTCTATTTTAAACCATATTTTATTTACAAAAATTAGTTTAAATTGCTCTAAACATAAACATTTATCCTTTTAAATTTAATTTGACTAAACGAAATTGTTAAAAAATTTTAAAAAGGTCAGTCTTCAATACTACATTTTTTACAAAACGCCTTTTATATTTAAATTTAATTTTACAAAAGTTTTAGTGTTAGTATTGAGAAATTTTTGTTTTTTTTTTGTTTTTGCGGAATTCTGTTGATGCTGATGTTTGGAATGGAACATCTCTAAAAATTATGTTTAAAACAAAAAGTATAGAACTGAATTTATACTTAAATTCTGCCTTGGAAAGGGCCGGAGTTTGTATTTCTGAATTTTAGATGGGTGGGTATTAAAAATATTGGACAGTGACGATCGTCTTAGATATTTTATTCGCGTTGTTGCATAAGCTCAATCTTTTTTATGTTTGTCTTCTTGTATTTTTGGAGGATATATTATTTTCGTATACCTGTTATTCAGAGGGTTATTAGCCGTATAACTAAAAGTTATAATTATTTTATTGTTAACAAATTTGTTAAAACTATTTTTAGGAGTCGCTATAAAATCTAAACGTCTTACTCAATAACTTTAAAACAAGAAAATGGTGAACAGTGCGTTCCTAAAACACAATGAACCTTAAAATTAAAAGTTAATCGTTTTGTGTTTTATTAAGGAAGCTACAAAGAGCCAGAAAAAGAAAATGTTCCTGTTCGATGGAATCTCCTCAATAATTTCTCAAATAAACTTCCTTGTGGCAGATCTGTAGATCTTCCTTACATTATACTTTCGGGACTTTCTTCTGAGGATCAGCTACCAGACCGCAGTCATATTTTTTATATGCAAATTCCCAAAGTACGGCTCGTTTCATGCATTTTATTAACATTTTCAGTTATGATTTTTTTTTTATAAAATCAACAGTGTTTTGCGTTAATTAACAAAAACGCTAATTATTATTAGTTAATTATTTGCGAATTAAATTAATAAGTATTTAAAAATTCATAAAATTACGCGGTTTGTTTTTATGGTTGGTATTGTAGGAGTTTAATAACAAAGAAGTCGCGGACCTGTTCAGCGTGTATGGAGGAGTACGGATTGATTGGATTCATTCGCAAGCGTGCGTGGTTTCACTTTCAAAAAAGACTGAAGGAACAAAAGGTTAGAAGGAATTAGTATTATCACATTAATAAAAATATCTCATTAATAAAAATTTAATACCTTCATTGTGTAGTGTAGTACAGTGCAATGGCGTGCCCAAAAGAGTTTGAATGAATTTCCACTCGTTTGCAAAATGGAAAACTTGAACGTGATTTCATTGACAAAAACACGATTGCTTTGTTAAGCTGCTCAATCTATGATAAGAAACCACCAGCAAAACACCTGTATTGTTAGTTCCGTTTGAATCCATAGTAAATTGTTATTACCTTTTTAAAAACCGAGTTAAATAATAATCCTAATTAAAAATAAAAAGACTAACGTATGTTCAAAAATGATTGAGATTGAAAAAATATTAGCACTGTTGATTCGTGCAATAATTATCAATATATAGGTGGGCAGCCTCTCGGATTTTGGGGGTATACGCAACCCATTAAATTTGAGCGCGTGCTCCAAAAATGGATATATCCTAAATACTCCATTTTTAGAGTTTTTAATACTGGGACCCCAAATTTTAGGGGGCTGTCTGGGGTACCCCTAAATTTGAGAAATTTAGGATCTACGCCTACGATTTTATTTTTAAAAATTATGAATTTTTCATTTTATTAATCAGTTAAAAATATAATTTTACAATAATTATTAGGTAGATCTTCTAATTTATAGCTGTATTTTACTTTTGATTATGATCAGTTAAAATAATCAAAAAATGTGACAAACAAAACCACCATTACAAACATTTAAAAAAGGATCCGTGTGTGTGTGTCCTTTGCCAGTAGCCAGGGTTTCCATCAACCCGGGTTTGGTCCGTCTGGCACGTTTCTCGCCTTGCTAACCCCCTCTTCCCACTCCCGGAGAAGCTCAGCAACTGCCGCGGGGTTCGCCCAAAGGTCCTTTGGTCCCCCAAGGTCGTACTAATGTTTATGCATGTGAAAAGATGTTGTGTTGTGTGTATTTGTGTTTTGCATAGCGGGCAGTTTGGTGATGTGTGTTGTGTAGGATTGATTTTGTGTAGGTAGGAGTAGAGGAAAGGAGATTTCCCCGCCCTGAGTTGGGCGAGGGTTCTCCTGACCCCGCGAGGGAGATTTTCTTCCTCGTTGCTTATTGCTGGTGCTTTTGTTTGAAGTATTAGATTTATTGGGGTGTTGTTGATGTGGTTTTTGACAGTGTTTGTGTGGATTTGTTGTTTTAGTGCTTTGTAGGTTTTGTTGTGTATGTCTGTTGGAATGTTTATTGTGTAGTTGTTGTTGTGAAATATTGTTTGCTTTTTGAGCCTGCTGGGTGCAGGTTGTTGTGTTAAATAGTTTAGTGGATTGTTTGTGTACCTACATGGCTGCTAATTTTGCTTGTTTTGCGTGGAGTTGAATGTGTGTTGCTATTGGGAGGACTTTAGCCTCTGTGTGAATGATGTTTGTGTTTGTGTCTATGGTGTGCCCTGTTGCGACCCTGAGAGCTGTGTTTTGTATTGTTTGTAATTTGTTAATTTGTGTGTGTGATGTTGTGGGGCCCCATATTGTGCTAACATACTCGATTATTGGTCGAGTGATGGCCTTGTATGTGTGTGTGAGTGTTTCTTTTAATTTGCCCCACGATGTTGCTGTGAGTTCATTTATGATTTTGAGTGTTTTGCGTGCTTTGTTGTGTGTATTTGCGATGTGTGTGTTGAATGTAAGCTTGGGGTCGAACGTGAGCCCCAAGATTTTTGGGTTTTTGGTTGTAATGAGTGTTGTGTTGTTTATTTGTAGTGATAATTGTGTGTTGTACTCTGCAGGGTCTGGTGTGAATAGTGTGGATGTTGTTTTGCTTGCATTTAATGTGAGTTGGTTGTTGTCTGTCCATGTTTGAATTGCTTGTAGGTATGGTTGTATTTGTTGTTGTGCTATGTTTTGGTTTGGGTGTGATGCATATATTGTGATGTCGTCTGCATGTTATAATGTGTACGTTTGGTGGTGGTGTTGGAATGTCTGCAGTGTAGATGTTGAATAGTGTGGGTGATAGACAGGATCCTTGTGGGACTCTTGTTTTATGAGTTTTTGTTTTGATTTGTGATTGTTGTATGTGGTGTATGCTTTGCGGCCTTTGATGTAGTTGTTTATGAATTTTGTGATTGTTGTTTGGTACTTGTGTTTGTGCGAGTTTGTGTATGAGTTTGTGGTGATTGACAGTGTCAAAAGCTTTGGGCATGTCCAGAGCTACGACGACTGTGCGGTGTGGTGGTTTTGGTTTGTTAAAACCAAAAACCACCACACGCCGTCATAGTTCTGGACATGCCAAAGCTTAGCACTGTAAATACAGCCAGTCATACACAAACTCGCACAACACCATACCAAACAACAATCACAAAAAGTTCATAAACAACTACATGACACACACGAATTGCAACAAATCACAATCAAAACAAAACTCAGCTAAAACTCAGGGTCCCTCCTGTACTGTGCCCCCTATTCTCTACCTGCGATTTTTCCCGCCCGTAGGTATGCTGGACGGCATAATATATGCATCACACCCAAACCAAAACATAACACAACAAACAAATACAAATATACCTACAAGCAATTATTCAACATAAACAATAATAGAGACAACAGACATCCACACTATTCCACACCAGACCCTACAAGTACAACACACAATTATCACTACAAATAGACACAAACACAACACATCATTCAACCAAAACCCAAAAATATTTGAGGAGCTCACCATACATTCAACACACACATCGCAAATACACAACAAAGCACGCAAAACACTCAAAATCATAAATGAACTCACAGCAACATCAGGCAATTAAAAGAAACCCTCACACACACATACAAGGCCATTCAATAACCAAATATAAAAGCATATGCTTAGCAGAATATGAGCCCACACATTCACACACACAAATTAACAAATTACAACAATACAAACACGCTCGGGTGGCAACGGGCACCCATAAACACAAACACAACATCATTCACACAAAAGTTAAACCCTCCAATGGATTCAACCCACGCAAAACAAGCAAAATTAGCAGCACATGTAGGTACACAAACAATCCACTAAACTATTTAACACAACAACTTTCTAGCCCAGCAGGCTCAAAAAGCAAACAATATTTCACAACAACAACTACACAATTAAACATTCCAACAGAAATACACAACAAAACCTACAAAGCACTAAAACAACAAATCCAAACAAACACTGTTCAAAAACCACATCAACAACACCCCAATAAAATCTAATACTTCAAACAAAAGCACCAGCAATAAGCAACGAGGAAGAAAATCTCCCTCAGCGGGGTCAGGAGCACCCTCGCCCAACTCAGGGTGGGGAAATCTCCTTTCCTCTACTCCTACCTACACAAAATCAATCCTACACAACACACATCACCAAACTGCCCGCTATGCAAAACACAAATACACACAACACAACATCCTTTCACATGCATAAATATTGATTACGACCTCGAAGAACCAAAGGACCTCTGGGCGAAATCCGCGGCAGTTGCTGAGCTTCTACTGGGAGTGGGAAGAGGGGGTTAGCAAGGCGAGAAACGTGGCCAGACGGAGCCAAACCAGGGTTGATGGAAACCCTGGTCTACTGGCAAAAGACACACACAAATGGACCTTTTTTAAATGTTTGTAATGCATCGTTTTGTTTGTTACATTTTTTCCTTATTATTTTAACTGATCATAATCAAAAGTAAAATACAGCTATAAATTAGAAGATCTACCTAATAATTATTGTAAAAATTATATTTTTAACTGATTAATAAAATGAAAAACTCATAATTTTTAAAAATAAAATCGTAGGCGTAGATCCTAAATTTCTCAAATTTAGGGGTACCCCAGACCGCCCCCTAAAATTTGGGGTCCCAGGAGTAAAAACTCAAAAAATGGAGTATTTAGGATATATCCATTTTTGGAGCACGCGCTCTAAATTAAATCGGTTTCGTATACCCCCAAAATCCGAGAGGCTGCCCACCTATATATTGATAATTATTGCACGAATCAACAGTGCTAATATTTTTTCAATCTCAATCATTTTCTAACATATCGTTAGTATTTTTTTATTTTTAATTATGATTATTATTTTAACTCGTTTTTAAAAGGTAATAACAATTTTCTATGGATTCAAACGGAACTAACAATACAGGTGTTTTGCTGGTGGCTTCTTTATCAGTAGATTGAGCAGCTTAACAAAGCAATCGTGTTTTTGTCAATGAAATCACGTTCAAGTTTTCCATTTTTGCAAACGAGTGGAAATTCACTTCTTCAAACTCTTTTTGGCACGCAATTGCACTGTACTACACTACACAATGAAGGTATTAAATTTTTATTAATGAGATATTTTTTTCCAGATGTGATAATACTAATTCCTTCTAACCTTTTGTTCCTTCAGTCTTTTTTGAAAGTGAAACCACGCACGCTTGCGAATGCATCCAATCAATCCGTACTCCTCCATACACGCTGAACAGGTCCGCGACTTCTTTGTTATTAAACTCCTACACTACCAACCATAAAAACAAACCGCGTAATTTTATGAATTTTTAAATACTTATTAATTTAATTCGCAAATAATTAACTAATAATAATTAGCGTTTTTGTTAATTAACGCAAAACACTGTTGATTTTATAAAAAAAATATCTACTGAAAATGTTAAACAAATGCTATGAAACCAGCCGTACTTTGGAATTTGCATATAAAAAATATGACTGCGGTCTGGGTAGCTGAACCTCAGAAGAAAGTCCCGAAAAGTATAATGTAAGGAAGATCTACAGATCTGCCACAAGGAAGTTTATTTGAGAAATTATTCCAGGAGATTCCATCGAGCAGGAACACTTTTTTTCTTACTGGCTCTTTGTAGCTTCCTTTGAAAAACACAAAACGATTAACTTTTTAATTTTAAGGTTCATTGTGTTTTAGGAACGCACTGTTCACCATTTTCTTGTTTTAAAGTTATTGAGTTAAGTCCTTTAGATTTTATAGCGACTCCTAAAAATAGTTTTAACAAATTTGTTAACAATAAAATAATTATGAGTTTCAGTTATACGGCTAATAACCCTCTGAATAACAGGTATACGAAAATAATATATCCTCCAAAAAATACAAGAAGACAAACATAAAAAAGATTGAGCTTATGCAACAACGCGAATAAAATATCTAAGACGATCGTCACTGTCCAATATTTTTAATACCCACCCATCTAAAATTCTGAAATACAAACTCCGGCCCTTTCCAAGGCAGAATTTAAGTATAAATTCAGTTCTATACTTTTTGTTTTAAACATAATTTTTAGAGATGTTCCATTCCAAACATCAGCATCAACAGAATTCATCAAAACAAAAAAAAACAAAAATTTCTCAATACTAACACTAAAACTTTGGTAAAATTAAATTTAAATATAAAAGGTGTTTTGTAAAAAATGTAATATTGAAGACTGACATTTTAAAATTTTTTTAACAATTTCGTTTAGTTAAATTAAATTTAGGATAAATTTTTATCTTTAGTGAAATTTAAACTAATTTTTGTAAATAAAACTATGCTTTAAAATAGAAAAATAGCCATTTTATGTAAAACAAAATTTGAAAAGAAATAAATTAAAAAATTAAAATAATAATGCTTGTATGTTCTATCTAATGATATTTATATAATTAGCATTTTTACGTATTTTTAATAGCATCTAACATGTCACATGAAACAAAATTGTTTTAATTATGGATTTTTAATATTTAAACTTCCAAAGGCGAAATTAAATATATTATTAAAAACTTTTTTTTAGCTTTTTGCACAAAAATGGTGTTGAATATAGAATAAAGCATTAAAAGCACTAAATTAAATATTTCCACACATCGATATAATTCTTTTATGGAATGGACCCGTTTGATCTTTTTGTAAAAATATTACCTTGTGCTCTAAAATCTTGTAACAATTTTTCATTGAAATATTTAACATAATAAGGCTTTTTACAAGGCATTTTTTACAAAGCAAATTTTAGTGCAAAAGTATAAAAACCAATGTATTTTCTGTTCATTTTGAAACCTTGATTGAAAATTTTTTAAAAGTCTTTGTCAAGATATTATTGTTTTAGTGGAAAAAAACCTGCGATTTTTACCTTCAAACGGTCGGAGAATTTTTGACGTAAGAAAAAATGCTGAATTTAAGTCTCTTATGAAATTTTTTTATTTAAATAAAAAATGTGAATTTTAAAATGTTTATTTTAATAGAGTTTTTAACAAAAAAAGCGCGAAAAATATAATTTTATAAAATACTTGTACTGTTTATTGAACGGTTTTTCGCTTTATTTGTTTGACAAACAATGGGGTGTTTTGAGGAAAACATTAATATTCGGAAAAATAATTCGATAACATCAAAAAAAATCAGGGTGTAAATATAAAGTTGAAAATATGACGCCTGTTCTTTTTTATATTTTCATAATACAACTTTTTGCAGCAAAGAAGGCATTGTTCCAGGATAAAATTACCAAAAAATCCCTATTTCGACCTTTTTTAAATGAACTAATGGTAAAAAAAACTGTTACAAGGTTTTGGAACGTAGAGTAAACTTTTTCCAAAAAATAGTAAAAATCGAAGACAAAAATTTTTTACTGCATTTTTAAGTGTTTATACTACCACATATTCTTTTTTTGTAGAAAATTTAATTTTTTTTTTAATGAAAGTGTAAACCAACAGATAAAACCATGGGTAAAATGCATGCAATTTTTGAAAAAAATCTTTAAGTACTGTATAAAGAGTGGCGTCCATATAAGCCATGGAATAAAATTCCTATTGAATAGTTTTTAAAATGACACATTTCTTTGAGTTATGTCACAATAATGGCCTATTCTTCATTAGGTCGCATGAATTTAGATGGATTTATTTAATATTTACGTGAATTTTAATAAATTGAGTTGTTCCATTATTAAATTAAAACAGGCTTTTTATTATAACTGGCGTGGATTAACTAAAGAATATGACTTTAAAATAAAAATTCTATTTATATGAACTGAAATCATGTTGTTATAATGGCATATTGTAATAAGACTTCTTATTCAAAATATAAACATCTTTTGGTAAAGCATAATATATTTTTTTATTTTTTCTCACAATTAAACTAATTAGCTTGGGCTAATTGTGAGCTTGAGTTTGAGCCTGATATTTATTGTGAGCTAA
Source organism: Microlaimidae sp. YZB2_3 (assembly GCA_030248175.1). Lineage (NCBI taxonomy): Eukaryota > Metazoa > Nematoda > Chromadorea > Desmodorida > Microlaimidae > Microlaimidae sp. YZB2_3. Next base: position 17,956 of record JASAMX010007845.1, on the reverse strand, counting down.
AGCTTGAGCTTAGTACCAACAATTAAATACATGTCAGTAACATATGGTATTGAGCATTTGTGAGCAGCTCAATGCATCCTACTCACAGCCACGAGTTTTTCTCTCTCTTATTTACTACTACAGTTATCTACTACTAATTTTTTTACAGATTTCTAGCCCCCTCTAAAATAAGGTTTTGAGGTCTAAATGAGGTTTTGAGTTTTAGCAACAAAAAAAAACAAACAAACAACTCAAAAATGCAATGATAAGAATGAAATAAATAGACATCCGCATCTGCGGATTTTTGGTTCTCAAAATCCCCATCTGCATCCGCATTCGCGGATGTAAATAAATGACATTCGAGCACATCCTCAAATTTTTAATAAAAAAAATAATAAACAGAATATTTTTATACTAAGTAAAATATTTCAGGCAATGTTAATATTAGTCACATTACATTCATAGGTGGGGCAGCCTCTCGGATTTTGGGGTGATATACCCAACCCTCAGCCTCAAAGTTTGGGGGAGGTTCCCAAAATTTTTTTAGGTTATACCCCAAATACCCATTTTTTAGCGTTTTAAGAACTGACACCCCTCAAATTTGAGATGGGGTGTGTGCCGGGTACCCCTAAATTTAGGGGGGGGGGGGTTGTCGGCAGTTTCGAGATTCTAGGGGGAAATAAAACCACCTCCACTACCCACCTATGGTCACATGCACATAACAATAGAGATTTTTATTCTTTATCCCTAATGAATTATTTTTTTTCAAAGTTAAACTACATATAACAGTATGTGAGTAGGTTGGGCAGATTTGGAAGATGTATCTTCTCAAAAAATTTTGGTCCAAAATATCATTTTTGCGTTTTTACACCAAAAACGACAATAATCTGCACATTGTTCCTTCCATATAGGGCGAAATTTGAGATATTTCTCAAGTTTTAATTTTTTTAAATTTATCCCTAATCCGCTTCCAAGCCTGCTCATAATAATAATCTATTTTGCAACCAGCACCCCATACCCTCATGAAAACTTATGGGCTCTGTAACTTACTGTACACCTTGAAAGTTTTGTAGGAGGCATACTCTTTAAGAGTAAAAAATCGCCAGCCTTGCGTATTGCGTAAATTACCTCCTCAAATTGAATGTATTTTCTAATAGACCCCAACATTTCTTATTCTTTTAGTTAAAGAGATATTTTTTCCATATTATTTTAAACTTGAAAATGTTTAAAAATTTTAGTGGAAAAAAGATAGATAACAAATTTTTTGGATATTTTACACATCAGAATTTTTAAAAATTTTAGTGAAAAAAAAAGATAGATAACAAATTTTATAAAAATTAAAAATACCAATTTCTTGCTTCTTTGTTTCCAAAGTTCCCGCTCCCGGTATATGGTTAAGCAATGACTTTTCTACAAAATAATATAGAAAAAAATAATAATATAACAAAAAAATGTAAAATAAAACAAACAAACAAGGTTAATAAAGGTAAATTAAGCAAAAACAAATAAACGGATGCTTGAAAAAGAAATGTACTGGCAACTTGCAATCGAAAGCTTTGTAAGGCAAACGTAGAAGGTAAGCGTAGACCTTATAGGCACTTTGCTCTGGAACTCAGTTTATACATGAAGTATGCAATAAACTTAGCGAGTCACCATAATTGATAATTACGGTATCCCCCACTCACCTATGGTAATATGCAGATCAACCCTCGAAAGCGCGCGAAATTTCGATCGGTTGATCTGCATACTACAAAAGATAAGTAGGAGATAGGGTAATAATCCATTATGGTGACTCGCTATGTTTATTGCATAACTTCATGTATAAACCGAGTTCCAGTGCAAGGTGCCTATAGTTAAAAAAACAAACAAAAATTGAAATCAAAATTAAGCAAATTGAAAATACCGTAATAAGCTGCCATTTCAAGAAAACAGATACCCGGAACAGATGAATCGTAACCAGCATCGTGTGCTTGCCGTATGGAAGAGCCTTCTTCCCCTTCTAAAAACAAAATTATAACGAAACTATGATTGAATTCATAAAAAAAACTTGAAGTTGCAAGGATTTATAATTTCCTCCTCCCTTCTCAAAAAAAAGAATTTAAATAAAAGTAACACTGTATAGCTCCAACTTTTTGCTATAACGAAAATTTGCAAATGGTCAAATTTAAAAAAAAACCATAAACATTTTTTTTAAACATGAATGTTATGAATCATTTATGGAATATTTTAGCAAAATTCATAAACTCAGTTTTATCATGCTAAATCGAATTTTATCACATTTTTTTGCGAAAACTCTTTGTTTATAAATTTTTTTTGGTCTCAAACACGTGCTGCTTTGCTGACATAGGTGGGCAGCCTCCAGATATATTCGTGAGTAGACCAAAAAAATGATTGTCCAAAGCGGCCAAAATTTCAAAGCGAGGGAAAGAATATTCTCTAAAAACAATAGAGTAATAAATTTAAGCCAGACCTGTGCACGGTCTGGAAATGCCCCCCGCTTTATTGAAGGATTTGCCCCCCTCCCCCCGCCAAAAAACGAAAAAGTACCCTAAAATTATGACGCCATTTTTGACCTATGATGACGCCATCATCGCGAATTTTTTCGCAGTTTTTAACCTATTTCAATCTATTTAGACCCTATTTTTATCTTGTTTTCGCTTGTTTTGTCCCCTTTTTCCCTTTTCCCTTCTTTTTTTCTCCTTTTTTTCTCTTTTTTTTTTCTGCTTGCCCCCCCCCCCATTTCAAAAAAGTTGCCCCCCCGGGTCCCCCCGTTTTGGAATTGCCCCCCCCTCCAATAAAACCCCGGGGGGCACGAACAGTGCACAGGTCTGTTAACCTATTTCGTGGGGTATCTTTCAAACAAGTTTGTTTAAAATAAATAAAGCGTTTAAATAAAAGACTCCAAAGGCGAAAGGATAAAACTTTTTTTCATTATGTTTAAAACCATGTTAGAGAAATGTCTTACTTCCTTCTTCGGGTTTCATGCATTTTTTGTGTAAACAGTTTTACTTAAAAGTTTTTCTACTTTAGTTGTTTAATAATGATAAACGGTTTCGCCCAACTTTAACATGTTTTAAGTTCTATTATTTGCTTTTGTATTGGGTTTGAGATTACTGTGTTCTCGTGGACAATTTGTGAATAATTTTACCGATACTATTTAGAAATGTTTTCTTAATAATGTAATTTAATATAACAATATAATTTTTGTCATTATCTCTTCATTCCTTTAACAACGTACACTTTGACATTAACAATAACAAAAGTAACCACAAATTTATTTTTATTAATTGTAAAAAAAATAATTGTCAATTTCCTATTTAAACAATTTTGGCGTGGAAAACACACTAAATATGAGAACATTATACTAACTTACTAGTATAGCCGTATTCTACCGATTTAGGCAGTGCTTGTAATTTTCGGAAACGGATGCAAATGCACACGTTTAAAAATATCACCGAGAGCCGGATTAACCGGAAAAAGGTTCTAAAAAATATTTGTTTTCCAATTAACACAACGGAAGAGAATTTGAATTGATTTTGATTTTTGAAGCTGAAAAATGAATTTTTAAATGTGAAAAGGGAACTTGCCAACGCTGGCGAAAATGTTAAAGCCTGCCCCTGATCCGCCATCCCAAAAAAAAAAAAAAAAAAAAAAAAAAAAAAAAAAAAAAAAAAAAAAAATTTAAAAAAAAAAAAAAAAAAAAAAAAAAAAAAAAAAAAAAAAAAAAAAAAAAGGAGAAGTAAAGAAAATAAACACACCAACGGATAAAGAGTTGAAGGATAATGAGAATAATACTCGCCGCCTCTGTAGAACAATGATAAAAATACCATTTAATGCGGACAACACTGCCAAAAAATTTCCCAAAAAATTTAAAATTCTCCAAAAAATATATGTTTGATACATTTCAAACATTCTCCAAAGAATGTACCACGAACAATTGATAACAGTAATACAACTTGTTTATATTATACTTTTTTGTTATTTTTGAGATGCAATGAGCGACTTGCAGCAGCGGACGCCAGAATTTGTATTTATAATAATAAGGCACATAACCGCAAAATAAAATGTTAACGTATGATGAACCTATTAATCTTTATAACAGAACATGCCTATGCCCTGTTCGTTGATGTAATTTATTTTAATGTACAAAGCGTAAAAAAAATGTAAATCACATAGCTTGGAAAAGTATATAACTCGGTGGCTATGTGAATAAAACAGGAAAAAAAACATTGCAGGTAGAATTTTCTTTCTTACTGAGTGTCTTATTAAATGAATAATAGAATGTCAAGTCCCTCATATTCACATGGTAACGACATAACATTACTGTTATTACCTTTATAAGAAGAAAAATATTTACCTTTTATATGCGAATCAAACAGAAGTGGAAGTGGCTTACGTCAAGTTCAGTTTTTATATGCGTTTCAACAAAAACAAAAATGCGTTACAGGTTTAAACGGCAGCGGGCTGGCGGGGGGCGGGAGGGGGGGGGGGGGAGGGAGGGGGGGAGCGAAGGGGGGAGCGGTGGGACGGAGCGAGTTGGGCTGGGAGCGAAGAGGGCTGGGGAGAGAGTGAACGACTGGGAGGGGGGGGGGAGGAGGGAGGGAGCGGTGGGAGCGAGTTGGGGCTGGGGAGCGAGTCGGGCTGGGAGCGAGTTGGGCTGGGAGCGAGTAGGGCTGGGAGCGAGTTGGGCTGGGAGCGAGTGGGGCTGGGAGCGAGGTGGGCGGGGAGGAGAGTGGGCGGGAGAGAGTGGGCTGGGGAGCGAGTCGGGCTGGGAGGGAGTTGGGGCGGGAGCGAGTCGGGCTGGGAGCGAGTTGGGCTGGGAGCGAGTCGGGCTGGGAGCGAGTGGGCCTGGAGCGAGTCGGGGGGGAGCGAGTGGGGCTGGGGAGAGAGAAGGGCAAAAAAAAAAAAAAAAAAAATAAAAAAAAAAAAAAAAAAAAAAAAAAAAAAAAAAACAGCCACAAAAAGAGGGGGGAACAGGAGCAAACACACAGAACAAAGAGAGAGAGGGGCCCAACAGGGTCAGTAACAAAAAAACAAAAGAAAAAAAATAACAACAAAAAATATTTATAAAAAAAAAAGATAAAAAAAACCCACAAACAATAAAAAAACAAAACCCAAAAAAAAACAAAAAAAATACAAGAAGAAAAAAGACAGACCCAAACAACAGCAGACAAAAACCAAAAAAAACCAAAAAAAAAAACAAGCACCCAAAAAAAAAAAAAAAAACAAAAAAAAAGAACCAAAAAAAAACAACAAAAAAAGAAAACATAAAAAGAGAACAAAAAAGAGAAACCAAACAGAAAAAAAACCAGAAAAAAAAAAACAACAACAAACAAGAGAACAAAAACAAAAAAAAAAAAAAAACAAATAAACCAAAACAAAAACCAAAAAAAAAAAAAGAAGAAAAAAAAATTAAAAAAAATACATAAAAAAAACACGAGAGGGGGGGGGAGGGGACAGAAAACAAAAACTAGAGAGAGGACAGGGAAAAAAAAAAAGAAAAAAAGAGAAGAGAAGGGGGGCCCAGGAAAAAAACCAAAGAGACACCAAAAAAACGAAGCAGGGGGGAGGACCCCACCCAACCCCAGCCCCCAAAAAAACAAAAAACACCAAGCAGAGAGGAGGCAGAAACAAAAAAAAAAAAAACAAAAAAAAAAACAAAAAAAAGAAAGACAGAAACAGAACGCAGAGAAAGAGAAAAAAAAACAAAAAAGAACAAGCAAAAAAAAAAAAAAAACAAACAAAAACAAAAAAAAAAAAAAAAAAAAAAAAAAATCAAAAAAAAAAAAAAAAACAGACAAAAAAAACCAAAAAAAAAAAAAAATAAATAATCAGAGAGAGACAGAGAAACAAAAAAAACACAAAAAAAAAGAGCAAACAAAAAAAAAAAAAAAAAAAAAAAAAAAAAAAAGACACAAGCAGAACAAAAAAAAAAAAAGAAGACAAAACAAAAAAACAAAAAAAAACAGACAAAAAAAAAAAAAAAACCAGAAAACAAAAAAAACAAAAACAAACAAAAAAACAAACCCCAAAAAAAAACCAGAACAAAACAAACAACAAAAAAACAAAAAAGAAGCAAAAAAAAAACCAAAAAAAAAAAAAAAAAAAAAAAAAAAAACAACAAACAACAAAAAAAGAAAAAAAAAAAAGCATATACAAAAAACTCAGAAAAAAAAAACAAGAAAAAAAAAAGAAAGAAAAAAAACAGAAAAAGCAAAAAAACAAAAAGAAAAAAAGCAAAAACAAACAAAAAAAAAAAGCCAAAAGAAAAAAAAGAAAAAACCAAGACAAAAAAACAAAAAAAACAGAAAGAAGCAGACGAAGCAAAGAGAAAAAGCCAGAATAAAGAAGCAAAAAGCAAGCGAAGAGAAGAGAAAAAAACAAAAAAAAAACCAAAAAAAAAAAAAAGAAAAACAAAAAAACAGAAGACACCACACACCACAAAAAAAAAAAGAAAGAGAGAAGAAAAAAAAAGAAGCAAAAGAGGGGAGAGCGACACACAACACTGCCGACATAAAACAACTAACAAAATAGAAACAACAAGAACAAAAAAAAAAACCCACCACAGACAAAAAAACAAAAAAAAAAAACAAGACAAACAACAAAACAAAAACAAAACCAAAGCAACAAACAAAAGAAAACAAAAAAAAAAAACCAAACGAAAACAGCCAAAAAAACAAAAAAACAGGAAGAAACAAAAAAAGAGAAACAAAACAGAAGCAGCTTTGCGCAGGCCCTTATACACTAAGCAGCGAAACGCGATACACAATCCGCGTCATATCAGCCTTAAAAATAGCAAAAAAAGAGTTAAAACCAAAGAATGAATTCAAAATGCTTTAATTTCAAGTCTCTGTCGCCAGATGTGTTTGATCTTGTTTGACCATGAACTTATTTCGTATGTATAAATCCAACGATTCCATTTTAATTAAGCATAAATCACATTCATCTAATAACAGTTTTAACACAGTCAGTTTTTTATTGAAAAAAGGTTACCTTAAGTGGTGGCTGATTAGCAATCACCTTTGTGTCAAAAAAGACAGGGAACCACTCTTTTATTACCGACGAAAATTGATCAAAGGTTTCTGGCAAATCCACACAAAAACAGCGAAGCATGTGCATTAAGTCCAAAATTGTGTTTTGGCCCATAATTGGTTTTCCCTAAAAATTCACTTTCCCAATCACGTAAATTTTCTTGAGTTTTGTTTTGTTTCTGTCTGTTGTTGTGCGATTGGTTTAAAACATTGGTTTAAAATACACTCTATTTATTTACCATTTTTTATCGCAAGAGTTATTATTAGGCTTATAATAACAGCTTCTGTTTTGTTTCACATTTTATGAATCATCCAGTTTTTCAGTTTTTATGGCAGTTTTCGTTTGGATTATAATTTTAGATATCTTACGTTTGATGCATTGGTTTTGTTAAAGTTTTGATGAATTTCTTGACCAATACTAAGTAAACCAGTCAGAGGAGGGTTTTAAACAAAGTTCAGATGATGTTTCAAAAAAAAGATAGATGAAAATAAGCGGAGAGTGCGGTCCACCCTCTCAAGCATCAAAATTTTTCCCTCTCCCCTTCTTAAAAAATCCTAGGAGGAAGGGTGTGGAGTCCTCTGTACTCCCTAAAAAATCTACAATTAAAACAAGAAAAAATAATTGCAATTTACTTCTTTACAACGCTTGCTTATTGCTTCAATAATCCGGCAAAATCCCAAAGCTTCGTCTGCTTCTTCCTAAAATTTATTATAAGTCATGGAAATATCTTAACAATCAATAGGCATTCTAAACAAGTTTGATTTAGCCATTTATCACAATGTTTAAAAGCCTATTCCGTTACTTAACAATCTATTAAATTTCTAGATTATTTTATCTATAATTTCGCAAAGCCATTTACTAACTCAAATAACGCAGAAAGAAGAACAACAAAAAATACTATAAAAATAAATTGGTTACTTTTTAGCTTCTTATTTGTATTTTTGTAGATTGAACTGATCTGGTATTTAAAAGGGGTCAATACTTTTTTATTGCTTTTGCTATTTTTGCTTTCATGAAACTATTATTTTAATGTCTGCAAAATAATGTTTTTTTGTTTTGACCACATAAAATTTTATTGATCAGCCGATGTCAATAAATCTGAATAATTATAAACACTAAATTATGTTTGCACCAAAAAATAGTGTTTTTTACGTTTCACTGACTCCCTCCGAACTAACTAAATAAACAACATTTTGGAAAAAAACAGGACAGCATTATAAACACTAAACGAAAATACAAATTAAATATTTTATCAAAATGTTTATGCTAGATATTATAAACAACTAGCAACATCCAAAACGTTATTACGACCCGATCACGGCCATCAGAATCAGACTTCACAAAAACATGATTTAATTATAGATAAATAATAATATGCTACTGCCACCACACCGCTTGGTGCTTATAGATGAACAAGGGGGCAGGGGTAGGGTGGGGTCCACCCCCCTGCCTCGAAATTTTGGAGACCCCCTGGAAAAAAAACCAGGGCCCCCCTTCTCCACTCAAATTTTCAAATTTTTTAACCCTGACCTCCCTCTAGATTTTGAAATCTGACCCCCCCCCCCCTCTTCTCTCGAGAAAATTTTAAGTAATTTTTTTATACTAAATTTTCTTCCAAAAACCACTAAGGAAACTGTTAAGGAACCTACTAGAAAAAATAATATTCTTGATTTAGTTCTCACGAATGATGTAGAAATTTTTAATCGGGTTTAAATTCTGCCTGGTTTCTCAACTTCTGATCACCATTCTCTAAAGTTTTCTTTAAATGTTGATTTTTTAAGGATCCACATAATCGAATTAAAAAATCAATATGGGTGCCTGACTTTTCTAAAGGTTTTTTTTGTATTTGACCGCTGTTGACTGGGACAGTCTTTTTTCTTCTTGTACAAATATTGCAAATTATTGGGAAATGTTCAAAAGAGTTCTTTTTGAGGGTATTATAAATCATTTTCCATTAAAAAAGCTAAAAAATAAGCCGAAACACTGTTATCCTTCTGATATCAAAAAGATACAGACCCAGAAGGGCCCCCTCCCACCCAAAGCTCGAGAGCGGTCCGACCTGATCCCCCCCCTCTAGCGAGGCTGACCCCCCTCTCCCCCCCGACCAATTCGGAAGTATATTTTTATTTACTGGGGGGGGGGGGGGGGGGGGGGGGGGGGGGGGGTGGGGTGGGTGGGGGGGGGGGTTTGGCTTGTGAAAAGGGTAATATACACACACTACTGTCTTCTTTTTATAAGAAAAAACGTTATGCTTTTGTAAATCGATCTGGATAATGCTAAATTGCAATTGGTAAAATTAAAAAGTGGCTGTACTGTGTACCTGCCTTTGACTCTAATAAAAAGAAAGACGTGAGGACGTGATATACCAGTTATGCTATTCCATTGCAACTTTTGTTTCGTTCATTATACTCGGACAGGCCATCTCTGAAAACGGGGCGGTCGACCGCACTGGCGGTGGACCACACTCCCTTATAAAAAAGTGCGGGAATGACTTTTTAAAACGAAAAATATACTACAATGATTTTCATGGTTTTTTTTCTTCTGCGGTCAGTGTTTTTACAGATCGGTAATCGTAGTTTATATAAAACTTCATAAAACAATTTAAAAGTAAGCGCTCATCGTTTTTCAAATCAAGTTTAGTAAGAGTCTTTAAACTAAAGCCGCCCAAATCGACCAAATGATAACCGTGGTAAGTAGCAAATTCCTGCCGTCAATTTTTCCGGACGTGAAAAAACACTTGAGACAAACAAGGAAGGAAGCAGCGTTAACTAGATAAGACTTTTAGCTTGAGAATATAAAAATCAATCGTTTATGGCGGCCGCACTGAAAAGCTACTCAAAATTTAAAAAAACTAGTTAGATTTTTGAAAAACAACACAGCTATATACATAACAACCCATATCTTCTGAATTGTAACTGATTATGTAGCTCACCCTTTTTAATTATACCACACAGTAAAGAAAACATTAACTGAGTGTATGTAAAATTCGTATGTAAATATGAGTTAGGCCTTAAAGTAAAGTATTTTAAGTAGGCCAGCCTACTTGAGAATAGTTTTGTGGACTGATTGCACCAAACTCGACGCACGAACGAAGTATAGCGGGGTTCCCGACACGAACAACCGCACCCAGCATGTACTGTGCGGTCGTTCGTGGGGAGCCTTGCTATCTTTGTTCATGCGTTGAGTTCATACAATCAGTAGATAGTATGGAGGGTTTCGTGGGAGCGGTCGTTTGATTTTTTTAAAACATAACGAAACATAAAAATCTTTCGTGTAAAGCTAATATGTTTAGTGTTTATAAGTTAAATTGTGGTATTCTGTTTAAATTATTATATATTTTTGATGTATATTTGTGCCAATTTATGTAGTTCTGGTGATGAAAACACATCTGTTTGCGATAAAAACACACTATCGCAAACCAACAGAGAATCTGGCCCCAACTGTTTTTTTCTTACACTCAACCAATTAAAAATTTTATTACGCATCTTTCTGTGCGATAAAGCATAATAATGTCTAATAATACACTGCATCACGCATTGCATCAAATCCATCTTCCTTTTGTTATATATTTTGTGATTGCATTTTTCCCCGGCTGAGAGGAGTGGGTGAGCACAGCCACAGAAAAATAAAAGAAAAAAAAAAAACAAAACAGAAAACGCACGGTTTCTCTATTATTATTTTTTTTAACCATTTCAAAATTTGGAAAAATTTGAGAAAATAAACGCTGGATAATCCAACAACATCAGTGTAGATGCGCTTCCTGTGGCATTGGTTTTGCGTCGTGGTGTCTGAAAAAATGCGTTCAAGTTAGCCGGGAGCGGCGGGCGGAGCGGGGGCGGGAGAGCGGGCGGGAGCGGCGGGGAGCGGGGCGGGAGCGGCGGGCGGGGCGGGGGGCGGGCCGGGGGCGGGCGGCCGCGTCGGGCGGGGCGGGGGCGGGGGGCGGGGCGGGGGCGGGGCGGGGGCGGGGCGGGGCGGGGGGGGCGGGGGGGGGGGGGGGGGTGGGGGGGGTCAAAAACACGGTTTTTTTAGTTAAAAACAGTGTTCAAATACACTTTTAGGCCTAAATTGGCGGTTTTAGAACATAAAATTCAATATTAGGCCTAAAAACACTTAAATTATTGAGTTAACAAAATTTTGGTAAAAAATTGGACCCCCCCCTGACCCCACCTAAATTTGAAATCTCACACCCAGGTTCGACCCCCCTAAAAAATTGTGGCCTTCCACCCGGGGGTTGACCCCCCTCCGGCGGACGCGACCAAAAACACCTATGGTTGCACAGCTTTTAAAAACATTAGACGATTGGACGTTATCTTTACAGCACAAACAAATAATAGATGTAATCTTGATTTTGCAAAGGCCTTCGATACGGTCTCTCATCAAAAATTGCTATTTAAATTGGAAAAATATGGCGCCACCGGAAAGTTTCTAAATTGGATTAAAGCTTTTCTTACTGGAAGAAATTTAAAGTTTGTTATAAACGGCTCGGAATCTTCTTACGAAGTGAAAAGTTCAGTTCCACAAGGCTCCGTTTTAGGCCCTCTGCTATTCTTAATCCACATCAACGACATTGTTGACTGCGTTATTCATTCTGAAATAAAGTTATTCGCCGACGAAGCGAAGGTTTATACCAGCTTTACAAAAGAAAAGAAGATATAGGCACAAACAATCTTAATCGAATTACCCAGTGGTCCAAAGATTGGCAGCTCCAGCTGGCAGAAAACAAATGTCAGCTTTTACACATTGGTACAAAAATAAGAGTAGATAAGTTTAATTATACTATAGATGAAACTGATCTTACTAAAACTAATCTTATTAAAGATTTAGGCGTTTTTATGTCCCAAACGTTGAAATTTTCTGATCCCTGTGAAATTAAGAACATTTAATTCTAATTCTATTCAAAATATTTTACAAGGTTACATTACTTATGTAAGACCACAACTTGAATATGCTAGTGTACTTTGGAATCCTTATTTGCAAAAAGATATAGCTTCTGTAGAAACAGTTCAGAGGTCGTTCACCAGAAGGTTGTTCCAGAGATGTCATTTAAAAAAGGTGTCTTATGAGAAAAAATTACAATTTTTCGGCTTGCAATCTTTCCAAGAACGACGTGGCCATCAGGATATGGTCGAGTGTTATTCAAAATAATAATAAGAATAATAAAAATAATTCATTATTTTAATAACGCTAATACTTATTTTACTTTTAATGAAAACCAAACAAGAGGTCACAACTAGTTAATTAGTTAGCATAGCCAGTTTTTTTTATGTTATTTCATCCAGAAATGCTGCTGCTTTTGCGGGTTAAAACCATAGGTCTTCTACTTTTAGTGTGGTAGGATTTTTGGTGCAGTTGAAAAGGTGGTGGACATCGTGAGGTTTCTGGTGGCATGGCATTTTGGGCATTCATTTTTGATTAGAGGGTTTATTCTTGATTTGTATAAATTTAGTCCAGTGTTAAAAAATTCATAATTCTAATAACGCTAATACTTATTTTACTTTTAATGAAAACCAAACAAGAGGTCACAACTATAAACTTAAACTACCAAAAAGTAGAATAAACTTAAGAAAATTTTTCTTCAGTAACAGAGTTATTCCCAAATGGAACAGTGTATAGCAAAACCAAGTCTCGGCACCCTCACTAAGATTATTTAAAAAGTATCTCATTACTGGCTCAACTTAGTGCTTAGCGTTTAAGCCTTTGCGTCGCATTCTAGATTAATCCATGTCTTTGTTTTGTTTAGCGACTGTGATGGGTTCGCATTACTGTTATGACTTTTTTGTTGTTAAATAATTTCTAGAATAAACTTGAATTTTCAACACAAATTTATGTTTTTACACCCTTTTTATTACCTAAATATCTCTTTTTATTCAATAAAATGTAGTAATATCTTATAAAAAAACTATTATTAAACATTTAATGGTTTAAAAGTATTTTGTTTCGGAAATTGGACCCCACCTGATACCCCCTCTAGGTTTCAAAATCTTCCGACCCGGGTTGACCCCCCCTAGAAAGCTAGGGGGTGCGACCCCCCATAGGACCCCCCTAGATTTTGAAATGTCATTTACCCGGAGTAAACACCCCCCTAGCTTTTCGACCGTGTTTATCTATGTTGGTGCTCTTATCGGGTGCACAAAATCGACATTGCCAAAGAGAAAATCATAACCTAAGATAACCACAACTGCACGAAAATTAAATTAAAACTAGGAAAGATTGAAGCATAACACAAATAAAAAATGTTTAGCAAGTGTAATACACAAATGCATCAAAGCTGTTAGGATTTTAGAATGTGATTTAACGGCTTAACTAATAAGTACTATAACATTAAAACAAATAACACAGGAAACTCACTAATTCTCCATCAAGGCGTTTTTGTTTTAAAGATTCGTATTCTTTCTTTTCCAGGCATTTTTGAAGTTTAAGTGTTTTACTACCGTTTTCATCTGCTATTCCTGGTTCCATATAAAGCGCATAACCGTACCTTTAATTAAAAACTTTCCTTAATATATTCTTATTAATTCAACGCCCATATGCTAATATTCGTTTCACACTTAAATATCAAATCTTATAAAAAATGGATTTACTAGCATAGGTGAGAAAGGGGGGGGGGGGCAGGGTGGGGTCCACTCCCTAGCCTTGAAATTTTGAGACCCTCGTTTTATACGAAAATCTAAGGCCCCCCTCCCCCCGAATTTCCGACTTTTTTACCCCTGACTCCCTCCATGGAATTTGAAATTCGACCCCCCCTTTCCCCTCGGGAAATTTTTAGGTACTTTTTTTATACTAAATTTTCTTCCAAAAAAGTAAATTTTCATCACATATTCATTCTTTTTTATTTATTTTTATTTTTATATATTTTTATTTATTCTTTTACACCCTTTTTATACCAGAATATCGCTTTTTATTCAATAAAATGTAGTATTATCCTATAAAAAGAACAATTATTAAAGTTATTATGGTTTAAAACTGTTTTGCTTTGGACACCGGACCCCACCTGACCCCTCTCTAGATTTCAAAATTTCGCACCCCGGGTCGACCCCCCCTAAAAAGCTAGAGGGGGGCCGGACCTCCTTGAGACCTAACCTCCTGGAATTCAAAATTCGATTTACCCCCGGGTAACCGCCTCCCCCTAGTTTCCCCGACCGTTCTCACCTATGGTTGAATCATACATGAATGCACGTATACGGCTAAACCTGAAGAGTATTACTATATTCTAACTGTACTTCGGTTTCGTTCATAGATTTAATATTCTCCTTGTTAAAATACTGGCGTGCTGCCATCCATGTGTTGGTAGGCAAAAGAGGCGGGGGAGGTTAGACCCGAAAAAAATCGCAAAAGCTGCCGAAATTCCCTAAAATTCGGAGGTACCCCGGATACTCCTCCTTACCGAAAAAATTCGGGGTTTCTTTTTAAAGAGCCGTCCGAAGCTGCCCACCTAGCTGCCATCTGTAACAACGAACCGATTGGTCGGATCTGGGATGTAAAGCAAAGCCCCCAAAAAAAGTTTGTAGTCGCCGGGATTTTTTTTTCGGAATTTTTTCACTAAAACCCACAAATATCTATGGTGGTAGAAATGTTAACTCACTAATGATAACCTGAAATTTATCTCAGTATCCTAAAGTTTCGCAACCCAGCAGAAAAAATAGACATTGGTGTCCCTTCCATAGGTGGGCAGGCATAGAGGAACACCGTCACTGAAGCTAGGTTTACCCCGGGTAAATGACATTTGACAATCTAGGGGGGTCCTAGGGGGTCGAACCCCCCTAGCTTTCTAGGGGGAGTCGACCCGGGGTGAAAGATTTTGAAACCTAGAGGAAGTCAGGTGGGGTCCAATTTCCAAAGCAAAATATTTTTAAACCATTAAAGGTTTAATAAGTAGTTTTTCTATAAGATAATACTACATTTTATTGAATATAAAAAGCGATATTCAGGTATAAAAAGGGTGTGAAAACATGAATTTGTGTTAAAAATTCACGTTTTGGAAGGAAAATTTAGTATAAAAAAGGTACTTAAAATTTTCTCGAGAGGGGAGGGGGGTCAGATTTCAAAATCTAGAGGGGGGTCAAGGGTAAAAAATTCGAAAATTTGTGAGGAGGGGGGGAGCCTTGGATTTTTTCTAGGAGGGAGCCTAAAATTTCGAGGCTAGGGGGTGGACCCCACCCTAACCCTGCCCCCCTCTTTTTCATCTATGATTGGAAGCAGCCATTCTTTGTTTTTTTTTTGTTTTTAAAACTAACTGGATGAAGCCATTCTTTGTAAAAAAAAAATCAGTCCTTTTTGTGAATTTCTAAAATTTGACTTGGCTGTACTGGGCAATAAAGCGAAATATTTTAATTAGAAGAAAAGTTCTGTGATCATTTTGGTAAAAGCGAAGAAACTCAAAAAATGGTTAGAAACATTGGTGCCCGACCTACCTTAGCTCAGGAGGATTTTAAGCCCAAAACAAAAACCACAATCCGCAAGGTGGAATAATCGTAGGTTTTCAAAAAGTGCTTTGGGTATGGCTATGAGTTTGGAGCATACATGGGCACGGGGGGGTTGGGGGGGGGTTAAGCCCCACCCCTAAATTCCCAGACGGGGGGTCATCCAATCACCCCTCGCTGGTTAGAAGTGGGGGGAGAAAACCGAGTTTACCCTCCCCCCAATTTTGGAAAAATTAAGAAAAAAAATGTCTTTAAAATGAATTCTAACTGCCTCCAAACTTAAGTTTTGAGGTCAAACTGAATGTTTTAAGCAATAAAAAGCTCAAAAATGTATATAAAAGGGCTTTTTGATCTAAAATTAGCATTTTTTACCCATTTTTTCTTCAAGATCGAAAAATGATATGGGTAAAATGCATCTTTCAAAAAAACGATATGGTTATTTTGCGTGTCTAGGATTTTAACCCCCCCCCCCCTAATCTGGGGTTTAACCCCCCCACTCCGGACCAACTTGCCCATGTATGCTCTGAACTACAATATATATATATAATAGAATAGATTTGTTAACTATTTAAATTAGCACTATAAAAAAACCCACCCATAATTCTATTCTGCCTTGAGTTATAATTTTAGTTAGGTACGTCAAGTCAATATTTTATGACAAACACAAACGATTTTTCATAAAAAATTACTTTGGTATTATTTTTATACACTTAAAAAATCATTTTAGTTTGAAATGCTATTTTTTCTAAACAATAATTTGAATTGAAGATTTTATTTTGTCCACCAAACCTATATACCTAAAAACCACTATTAAATCCATTTCCACGTTAAATTTATTGTGTTTTAGGGAGCAATGGGTACTCAAAAATTGCATTTTTAGAGGAGAGCAGAGGGATAAGAGTAGGAGAAAGAATCTCAACCATAAGGGTGAAATTTTTTCGTCCCTCCTCCTCCTGGCTTGTCTTAGCGCCTGCTCTTTACATAATCTGCATAGGGAAGATAAGTTTTTTTAGGTAATGCAACAACAACAACAACAACATAAGAATAGGAGAGTGGATTATACCGTTCTATTCACCTCATTCGGTGTGTATTAAGTCATTCTAAATCTGGTAAATGACAAAATCAGATCTAATTATAACTTACAATGGCCCCTAATAAAGCCACCTCCTTTTCCACTTGTTGTACCCGTATCCTTTCCGCATACCCATTGGCGTTCACGTTTTCGCGTGCACAATTTGCGGCCTCACTGACACGTTCTGTTGCCAAAAATTTCCAATTCTTCAACTTAGCACTCGATAAGAGGATATACGCAAGTGGCGCCTGTTCCTAAACAAAAATATCATACATAACTAATCAAAAAATAATTGAGCAAAAAAGCATTGAATTTCATTACTTTCAACTTTACTAAGTTTTTTATTAGTGCTTCATGTTCGGGAAATCTTTTGATTTTGTAAAAAAAACTTTGTTTATTATCATAAAACAACGTTTTAGATTGGGTTCTTTACATTTGCACTTATATAAAAAAATTTTTTTTCAGGGTGAGGGTAACTTCAGGGTGAGGGTGAGGGTAATTTAATGAGAAATTTTTTAATATGTAGTTAAAGCTTTGTTCTTACCTTCTGCCTAAAGGGGAAATTTATGGATCGACAGCCTTTCGGATCTTGGGTTTAAACTCCTCTTTCCAAATTTTGGGAGGGGAGGGGGTATACCGACAATTTCTGGGAAGGGTATTTAGTATTTTAACATACCCAAATTTTGTTCTTAGAACTGCAACTCCAAATTTTAAAAACGCAAAAATTTATCTTTAAAATCACTTTTAAGCCTAATCTCTTATAAACTTTTAAGATATTAATGAGTGTTTTTAGCAATAAAAGCTCAAAAAAGCATGATAATTCAGTTTTTGTTATTTTTTTCTTTTAAATCAAAAAAGATACTAAACTGAAGTGCACTATAAGGTACATGATACATTAGAAATGCGTTTTTTGGATACAAACAAGGGCGTAGCCAGGGGGGTTATGGGATGGGGGTTGTAGTAACCCCCCTCCCTTTTGGGCGGGGGGAGGTAAAAATTTGGGGGTCCTAAGAGAACAATTTTAAAAAAATTTCTCGCGCTTCACTCCACTCAGCGCTCGACATTTATATACCTTTGTACACCTTTTAAGTGATGTTTCTAATGATTTTTAAAAACAATTTTTGAAAATTTGTTCGTGCTGTCGCACGATTTTTAATGTTGTACTATTTGAAACCTAAATTTTTTTCAAGTTTAATTTGAAAATACAATGCAAATACAGACCTGTGCACGGTCTGAAAATGCCCCCCCCCCCCCGTTTTATTGGATGTCTGGCCCCTCTCCCGTTTTGTTGCCCCCCCCCCCCCCGTCCAAAAATGAAAAAAGTACCCTAAAAATATGACGCAATTTTTGACCTATGATGACGCCATCATCGCTAATTTTTTGCAGTTTTTATTTGATTTTTATGTATTTTAAGCCATTTTAGACCTATTTTTACCTTATTTCCGCTTTTTTT
>JASAMX010007843.1:0-10990 GCA_030248175.1 Microlaimidae sp. YZB2_3 | reverse complement strand
TTGTATGTACTTCGTTCAGTTACATATATTGCTATATTAGGATATTTATTTTTTATTATGCTATATTAAGATTTTCTAAAGCCTCTTTATTTTATTTAGATTCCTTATTTTAATCACGAACCTTTATTTTAAAAATTTAAAGATTTCTTGAGTATTAAAAGCCGTTTGTAGATTTTATTTACAAGATGAGAGTTTGACAGTAGATATCTATGGTTGAAATATATCTGGCTGACCTCTAGTAATTTTGTATAGGAGACCTAAACGGACCATAAATTGTGGGGTTATAAAATTTTTTTAAATAAACGAATTGGATTGCATGTTTTTTTTTAATTTCTGCTTTTCAAAAAATATTAGTTAGTAATAAATTAGTCAACTTTCACACTTTAAAAAATTGTATTTTTGTTCCAAATTGTGTAAAAATTTTGTTAAATAATTGTTAAAATATGGTATTTAATATTAAATATAAAACCGTTTTTACTGAAAGTTTTAAATGATTTTAATGTTAAATATAGTCGATTCAATACTGCAAAAACATATAGGGTCGGCTGTAGTTATATTGCCTCAATAATCAGCAAAGTTTTTGGCTTATATTAGAGTTTATTGCTTATATCAAAATTATATAAAACAAGATGATTACCAGCTAGAGCAGATTGACCTAAATTTTACGAGAATGTTGCACTTTGAAATTTTTACACACAAGCTATTTTTCTGTGCACTTTGAATAAAATTTTTCTCCCACAGCGATATTTCATAGACCGAAAAAGCTCGTTTTTTCTAAGACTATTTTAGTAAATCGCTTTGTGGGGAAAAGACGACGCAGAAAATGATGATTAAATTCGATAATTTTTGAATTTGATCATGTGAGTTGATTTAGACTGGTTTATTGTACAACTGGAGCATATTTACTTTTGAATTTATAGCATTTCGTTTATTTTTAGGTGCATATTTAAAATTGTTTTTAAATTTTGTTATGTTAAAAAAATTCAAGCTGATGTCTAGTCTTTATTTTAGAATTTTTAAGTTTATTGTAAATCTACACTATAGTATTCATAAAATTTTTAAAAAAACCTTCGGAGTCAGTCCAGTTTTTTAAATCCAATATTTTGTATCCATTCAAAAGACACCAAACGTAAATTTTTAAAACAAAAAGTTAATAATGAACTGTTTATTTTTAATTTGAAAAAAATTTTCGCATAATGCTGAATAAAAATAATACTAATTTTTAAATAAAGTATTTTGCTTAAAACTAGCACTCTTGTGCGAGTTTAATACTGAAAACCTGCCATTCTCTGCTATTTTTGGGCGCACCAATTTTTAACAGTGTTGGCGTTTTGCAGTGCATATTGCAAATTTTCTTCCACTTTTGCAAATAAATGCGCTGGACGAAAAAACAAGTATTGACTGCAAAAAATTTCTTCCCAAAAAATCAGTGGCATATGCACAGAAAGTCGCGTACGTTTGAAATGTTGCATTTTTTTCTTGCATAACTTTATTTAAAAACCTAGTGTATAATCAAAAATTTTCTTGGGTTATATTATGTTTTTGATAAATCTCAAAAAATTATAAAAAGTAGTGCAAAATCACGAAAATAATTACATTGAAAAAGTTTACATGAAGTTAATTTTATAATTTTTTGGCTAAAATTAAATAATTTGATTAAAATCATTAAAATCATTAAAATCAAAACAATCAACTTGAAACAGCTAGAAAACGAGTAGTCTCAATATAATATTTTACTTTTTACAACTTAAAAAGAGTGTTTTTTTAATTTACAAAAATTGACAATAAAATTTTAAAAATTCTCTTATATTTTAAAATAAAAAGGTGCTTTTTAACCCTTTTTATATGTTTAAACTAAAAAATGTTGAATAGTGGTATGTAAATGAAATTCGATAAAAAGTTCTTCTTTAAAATAACATTCAAGACTAGTATTCTCAACTTTTACGGTTAAATTTCACCAATTAGGTACCAACATATTTAATTAAAAATATTTTAATATGAAGAGATTTTGTTATTGTGAAATATTTTTGTTACTTGTACCCAGTTTTGATTTTTGTTTCTTTGAAACGTTTTGCTTTACTGATCAAAACATACTCCTTGTAAGTACTTTAACTCCTTCCCTATTTGTAAAGCATTCTTTAAAACTAACATGATTGGTTTGCTCTATTTGTAAAGCATTTTTGAAAAGTAACATGGTTTTTGATTAAGTATAATATTGCTTTAAACAAGAATATACTGCTAATAATTATGTGAAAATGTACATATATAATGTAAATAAAAAAATAATTTAGGTTTAAAAAATTGAAATATGAAAATAAAAATTTTGTTCTGCTTAGAAAAAAAACTTTTGTGTAGTAAAAAAAAGTTTTTTTTTCACTCACAAAGTGCTTAAATTCTACATAAATTGACTATTCATTACATAAATTAAATAATTAACAATAAAAATTTTGATTTTTATTTGAAAAAAATTGACCAAAATCACAAATTCTGCTAAATTTTTCGCCTGCCCTGGCCCCGGCCCGGGGGACAAAATTTTCTATCCCGGCCCCGGCCGGGACAAAATTTTCTGCCCCGGCCCCGGCAAATCCAAATTTCTCTACCCCGGCCCTGGCATCAGCAAAAATTCCGCCCCGGTCGATCACTAATAATGACAGCCTAAAAACCTGCATTAACACTGCACTGTTGCTGGAAGGCTCAGTTTAATTAACCCGGAGCTTTTCCAAACTGTTTACCTAATTGAAAAAAAGAGAAAAGAATTTAATAAAATTTTTTTGTTTAAAAAAATATAAATGAACCACTGTGTTTAACATATATGGAAAATATAACTCCCATTTTAAAATTTTTTTAGATGAGCTAAAAATATAATATTTTTCTTTGTACTGTGACAGTTGAAAAGATTCACCAAACAAATAAAGTAAAAAAAACGCATTTATAAATGTAACAATAAAAAAATGCGTGCCACTTTTCAATAATGTCTAATAGTGATGGGCAGTTCCAGTTCCAGGTTCTGGATGTTCCGGCCAAAATTTGTAATTAGCGTTCCGGTTGCTGTTCTGGATTTTTCAAAAATTTCAATTCCGGTTTTAGTTCCGGGGGTTTGGCAGTTTTATAGACAGTTCCGGTTCCGGGTTTGGATGTTTAGGGCAAAATTTAAAATTCTGGTTCCATTTTCTGTTCTGGATTTTTTAAAAATCTCAATTCTGGTCCCAGTTCCGGTGCTCCCTTGGTTTTTTCGCGGACGCCTAGGCGCCACCTGGTGCCTAGACTCCAAATTTTAGGCGCCAGCGCAGAAATCATGTCGCCAATAACAAAAAAAATTTTCCATGTCAACAAATGGGGCTAATATAATTTAATTTTTTTTAGTATTGTGTATATTTTTGGATGACTTTGTAGTCATTTTTTTTGTTTTATAACTAAAAAAAATACAATTTTTATTTCTCTTTTTAATGCTCAATTGCGTATAAATTGTTTTGCCAAAGAATTATAATTTAACAAGAAAACATTGGCACAGACCTAGAAAATTATTAAATAATTTAGAGTTGACTTGACTAGCATAATTTTTAATAAAGGTGTTTAGAACCAATTTTTGCTTGGTATGGTTGGTTTAAAGTTTGTATATGGGTTTTTTAAACAGGTTGTTCACATTATTTTTTCTTGATGTTTGCTTCGGACTTCATCATCTTTGATTTTATTTTTTTTAATTTCAATTTTAAAATTGTCGATTGTTTGATGAGTGAAAAATTTAAAGCATTTAAAGATAAATTCAATTCTTTCTGAATTATTCAAAAATTTTTGCAACATCCTAGTAAATAAGGATTTTATTTGATGGTAATTTTAGGTTTCAATTAAAATAAAACGTTAGTAATTAGTTTTGTTTAAAGATTTTTACTTTAAATTGCATTTCTCGGGGTAAAAAATATAATTAATTAGCAGTATTGGCTATATGCCCCAAGAAAAATAAATAAATTATAAATTAACTCAAAACAATTACACGCCAAGCAAAGCAAAGCGCAAGAAAAATTTTAGAAATCAGTCTTTGAAAACCTTAAAAATTTTGTTTATTTTTGTCTATTTGTCTAAAAAAAGCTGTAAAAATATGTGTCTAGTCAAAAATTTAGGCGCCAGGCTGGCGCTTAGGCCCAAAATCTTAGGCGCCAGCGGAAAATTCTAGGCGCCAGTGGCATTGATTTGGCATAAAAAAACCTATGGTGTTCTGGAGGTTCCACAGTTCCGCCCATCACTACTATTATCATATATATTTATCTAAAATAATAATAAAATAGTAAAACAACCTACTTGATTCATCTGGTCCACCATGACCTAATCTTTTCAGATTGACAAATCTGCTGAGAACGTTTTTGCAGTGGAGACACATGCAGACCAAGTCTTCCATTCCACTTTACATATTCGAAGTGAATGGTGGTTATGGTGTTCCAGTAGTTTTATTAATGGCGCCATTACCTCAGCCACCAGCCCATTACAACGCCATCTCTCGGATTCTTCAATGAATTTGTTTTTAAAATACCCACAATAAATAACTATTTAACTAATTAATTAATAGTTAATTCATCAATTAAACTAATTAATTAATTGCCAAATATTAATAATATACAAACTAAATTTAACAAAAATAAATAATACACATAAAACCAAACAATCCTAAAATTCTCACCTCAAATCCACCAAATTGTCAAATTCATGCTCTGTGGGCGAATAGATCTCCAGATTTTCAGCGTAAGGGTGGGAAAGACCATTGCTGTCGCCATAGCAGTCGACTTCGAAGACGATTTTCAGCAGGTTCCATGGGTACTTGATTGCCTCCCCCGGTCAGTACCAGAACACTTTCACCTGACAAATGCAAACAAAACTATTAGAGAAAAAATCACAAAGATTAGAAGAAAATTTACTAAAACAATTATAGGGCATTTTACAATAATTTTATTTTCAATCATGTCCCAATCTCCCCATATAAAATAGAATTGTAGTTCATAAAACTTTACACAATATTGGCATTCACTACTAATATGGGCCACCGCAGCATGATATGATTGAGGAAAACTTTGTTAAAGGATTTGAAAAAAAGATTTTGTAAGTTTTTGATTATTATCATAACTACTAAAAGTAAGTTTTTAAAACACAATTAATTTTAAGTTCTGCTAAGGGCCCCACTTGTAAGTGGGGGTTTGGGATTAAACCATCTCAGAATCTGGGGGGTTAACCCCCCAAACAAACCCCCGTGCCTATGTATGGTCAGGTATACAAAAAAAAAGTCGGGTTGGGTTCTCCCAAAAAAAAACTGAGAAGCATTCACCTATGCTAGGTATGGACAAATTTGGACAAACATTCAGCAAAAAAAGTTACAAGGTTTTGAAAGGCTGGGCGGTAAGATTTTTAGCAAAAAATTATAAAAACTTTGACTTTATATTTTGCGCCTCTAAAGTCCTAATTTCTACTCTCTGTTTTTTTAATGATGCTGGAAAAATTTTGACAAAAAAAATTTGTTTGCACTCTGATAACTTTTAAACGCGCTGATATCAGCATGCAAAAATTTTGCGTTAAGGTCCTTTTACCTTTGGCTACCTCCAAAACCAAAACCCCCAAAATTTATGGTCATTTTTTTTGGCCAAATTTTTAACTTTTTACTATATGGGTCATACATGGGCACGGGGGGGTTGGGGGGGGGGGGGTTAACCCCCCCCAAATTCTGAGAAGGGCGGTTTAACCCCCCCCACTCAGAAGTGGGGGGGGGAGAAAAAGTTAACCCCCCCCAATTTCGGAAAATGAAGAAAAAAATGTCTTTAAAATGACTTCCAACTGCCTCCAAACTTAAGTTTTGAGGTCAAAATGAATGTTTTAAGCAATAAAAAGCTCAAAAATGCAATAAAAAGGGCTTTTTGACCTAAAATTAGCGTTTTTTACCTATTTTTCCTTCAAAATCGAAAAACGATATGGGTAAAATGCACTCCAGAAAAAAAACGATATGGGTATTTTGCGTTTCTCGGATTTTAACCCCCCCCCTAATTTGGGGTTTAACCCCCCCCCACTCCGGACCAACTTGCCCATGTATGATATGGGTCCCTAGGTCTGAACATTTTTGTGCAGATTGTCCATACTTTCCTGAAGTCAAAAATATATAATTTTTTAGGGGTAACTTACCTGTGTTGGGTACCCTGAGAAGTTAAAGGGGGTCAATTTTACAATTTTTGCGAAAAATCTTTATATGGGGGACACATTGTGCATATTTGGCATCATGCTCAAAAACTGTTTGAACCACAGGTTCGAGACCAGAGGGAATTTATGCGACATTTTAAGCTCTACATTTTGGTGTTAGTCCTAAAAAATTTTTGATGCCCTAAGACACTGCAATTAAAAATAAAACTTTTCACACAGCCCCTCTACATAGGCGAGTAATATATCATTTAAAGCTCTTGGCGTGCTGATTTTAAAAATATAAAAAAATTGCTCTAAATGGTTAGGTAACCAAAATACAAACCACTTTGTACCCACAAAATTAGTAAGGGGTGATTTTTTGCTTTTATTATTTATAATCCGTGTTTATATTCGTTTAAAAGCTCTATGCGTGCTGATTTCAAAAAATATTAACTTTAGGCTAAAATTTTCTATGGTTACCCGGTTAAATACCCCTAAATACCCCCAAATTTGAAAAATGGTAATTTTTTCATTTTAAGTGACGTGTTTATACACATATGAAAGCTCTCGACGTATTGATTTAAAAAATATAAATAGTTTATCAAATTTTCTTCAGTGGTTACCCAATTTTGCACCCATCAATATACCCTCTAAAAATATAAGAGGTGATTTTATTATAATACCGTCATGTTTGTACTCATATCAAAGCTCTCAACACGCTGATATCAAAAAAAATTTTTTTAACTCGATCCACTTAATGGCTACCATTTTTACAATTTACAATGTACCCCTAAAAAATTTTTGTGGTACATTATGGGTTGTAAAAATGGTAACCATTGAGTGAATCAAGTTTAAATTTATATTTTTAAAATCAGCGTGTCCAAACCTTTAATATGAGTCTAAACCTTTAATATTGGTCTGAGGTTGTCAGATTCTTTCACTCTGTACTTCTAATGGTAGTCCAAGGTTCTCAAAGTGGCCACAAAAGACAAGGGGATCAGGAAACGCTTCAGATTAAAAACGATTTTGACATTCTTTGGAAAGATTTTATTAAATTTAATAGTATGATAAAATTCATAAACCACCTATACCCTACACTGTAAAGACTTAATTACCCTAAGCAACCTAAAAGCAAAACCTTTAAATTAATTTCTCACCATATTTAAGGAATTTTCTTTAAGTTAATTTGTCAAAATATTGCTCCTTATGCCTCCCCCTGTTTTGGAATTTCCCCCCCCTCCCCCAATAAAACCCCCTGGCGGGGCAGTGCACAGGTCTGTGGTAAACATATTAGCAGCGTTGATTGGTTAATCTAGCTTAATGGGTTGATCATTCAATTACGCTAGATTATCCAATTAATACTGCTAATGTGTTTACAGTGTGGCAAATATTACTAATCTCAGATTAACTAAATTTGAATTAAACATTGAAGATACAACCCCAGGTTTTGTACTAAAAACTTTTTAAGATTTACATGAAAACTTGCAGTAAATAATACAAATAAGAACAAAATTACAACCTTTTAAAATTTTTGGTTTTAAAAAACCACAAATAACATGCAACTATTCAAAATTTTAAAAATTTTATTTAAAAAACTTATTCAATAGACTAGTTCTGAATAAGGGTTTTTTAGTGTTAGGAAGAGGGTACTACTAGCACTAATTATATGTAGAGAAATATTAAGAAACAGCAAGCGAATAGTACATTTTATGGTTTAAAATATTTCAAATATTTATTGGTTCAAAATCTCGACCCCTTCTTGGTTCAAAATCTTGACCCCTTCTCTTCAAAATTTTAGATACTTTTTAAATATTACAACAGCAAAAGCAGTTTTTGGGGATTTTTAATTATTTGTTGCTTTGTAGGTACGGCGCTACTGGCGCGCTTGGTTTCCAGTTTTTTAATGTTTCAATTACAGAAAATGCTTAATTATAAAGTTGGAATGGACTTTTTTAAATTAATTTTTAAATTTTAAATAGTTTTACAAGCAAAACACTTTAAAAAACCTATGTAGGATTAAAATTAGTTTAAAAGCACAAATTTCATCTTTATTTTTACTAATTCAAAATCATTTATCACGAAAATACTATTTTAGTGGTGATTTCTAACTATTGTGACGTTTAATTAAAAAACAAAAATTTATTTAGCACAAACTAATACATTACAGCACTTCAATGTAGTAAAAAAATCATTTTGTATCAATTGTTATGAAGTATAGGTTTAAACTTAAGAAACTAAGAAAGCTAAGATTTTTTCAATTTTTTTTGTACCATCTCTGGTACAGTATAAGACGCTTATTCAGAACTAGTCTATACTTACCGCAAAGAAAATACCGGCTTATTAAAACACACCAAAACACACCGCACAGGAACAGCAGCAGCAGCACTTACAGCAGCGGGCATTATACATGGACTTTCGTCCAATGTATGAGCAGACCCTTCATGCCTAAAACATTAATAAATAGCACAATTTATTTAAAAATATTATTCATTTATATTAAATCATATTTAATAAACCTCAACTTTAACACTTTAGTCTACATCACACTTACCCACGAATTTCCTCTGGCACACAGGACAGGGCGTATCTCTTCTGTACCCTCGCCTGCGTCTGTCCACACAGACACCACGGACCAGGCGACCAGCCGGCGCCCGAACCACTCTAAAAGAAATAAGTATAAATTAAGTATAAATAAAATAAACAAGTATAAAATAAACAAAAGTAAATTAAAAAAAAACTTTTAACTTGACTTTAACATATCAAACCTGCAAGATATTGTAAAGCTAAATTTATAACAATGCAAAAAGATTTGCAAATAGTATTAAAATTAATTATACAACTCCTTCAAAGATTAAAATTGTTTAATTTTGAATAATGGACATAGCAAATTAACTATACAACTTTTTAAAGATTAAAGTTGGTTAATTAAGAATTATGGACATATCAGTTTATTATTTCTAGTAATTTTTTAAGAAGTGTTTAAAGTGTTTAATTAGTTTTAGCTAAGAAAAAAGGTCGTGTCATTGTCAATAACCTCTTAAGGTTTAAACAAATTCTAACAGGGCCTGTGACAGGATTTTTGAAAGGAGGGCGCCAGAACTCTATGGTATTTCAATGTTGTATAAATTCAGCACATTGCGCTGTAAAGCAACGCCAAGCGGATGCAAGGCGTCTGTCAGGGGGCTAAGGGTCTTAAAACTACATATTTACATTAAATTTAGGGCAGGCAGGCAGGCAGACAAAATTCACTTTTGGCATACCTCAAGAAAAGAGGTAGGGAAAGGCAAAGGTCACAATGGAGTTACTTTTTGTTTTACCTCCACCTTCCTAAATTTTTACTCCAGTCAATGCAGGAATAGTGAAGGAATAGTTTAAATTAATAATTTAAATAAATAAATATACTAAAGTCAAAATCCTTTAGGCTGAAATTAAGGGCATAAACGCTCACCATCAGGAAGAAACAAAGAATTAACGTGCAAGAATATAAACAAAAAAAAAGTTTTCAGAGATGATGTAACCAATTATTATTAAGTTGCATCAGATGTTTCGCTCCACATGATATTTTCTCAAAAAAGAAGTGGTTACTTTACCAACTAGTTGTTTTTACTCTGATAAAATTCATCTTTAGTGTAAAAACTTAAATAAATAACTAAATATACTAGTGTATATTCAAAAGTTAAAAAATAACAATTTAGTTATGTTTTTTTGAGTACATGGACAAAAATTATTATTAATATAAAAGCATTTAAAATTAGCTCTAACTTTTTTAACAACTTACCGTTGGTTTTGCACCCTGTTGTTGATTTCAGCCCGCTCCTAAACACAAAAAACAACATTACTGTGAAATATTATAAATGTGATATACTATTTATCTGACAGAGTATTTACATTAATGGCTTTTGTCATATCACCAGAAAAAAATATGTTATATTTTGCTTATTGGAGTTATTTTATTTTACAAGCTATGGTGGCTATTTTCTGTGGGGAAAGTCTTTACATGTTGAATGTTTACATAAGAATTTTGTACACCACCAGGGTACCAAGGACCGTGGCAGAAGTTTTTTTAACTGATATACAATCAGGAATAAAGCTAAATCAGGCATTTTATACCACATTACAAAGTTTATATATAAGTTTAGTTGTTTTTCTTAAAGAGCCTAAATAGGTTTTAATAAACATTTAGTAATATTTAGCAATAAAATACTTTGTGAGCAATTAAAAAAATCTTAGATTAAAATTATATTACTGATCATAACTAATTATATAATTCAAACTAATTATAAAATTGTTACCTTGTGCATTTTTGTGCAGTGGATCCGCATCCCTTTTCGCGAGCTAAACTGCCTGCCACAGCCACGCTCTGGGCAAAGAAAGCCTAAAAGATGATCAACAACACTAAATTAAATCTTCTTATTTAATTTATAAATCTCTCTAAAATAATAAATAATTTACATACAGTGTCGTTTAATTTGCTAATTCAATGTTCAGTATGATGATTAGTTCAGTTTTCATATGTTCAGTATTTTTTGCACAATTATCTAACTAAAAAATTACGAGAAATAACAGTTGCAAACGCGCTTTTCAAATCTTCATCTCATTTAAGTAATTTAAAATTTTAAAACAAGCTGATTTAAAAACTTAAAATATTTGAACTTGAAATCCTGTGGGTTATATTTTGTCATTTAGATGGTAAGATATATTACATGAAAAAAATGCTAAAAGCTTATGGGTCAAATGAAAAGGAAATAGTATGAGTAGGAAACAACCGGGGCAGGGCAGGGCAGGGCAGGCACTAACCAAAAATTAATTCTCAACAGTTAACCAAGTTTTTAACAAGAAT
>JASAMX010007841.1:0-11153 GCA_030248175.1 Microlaimidae sp. YZB2_3 | reverse complement strand
TTTTGTTAATTTTTACATATTATTTGGAGAGTTTCTACTGTTTTTTTAAAATATTAAAATTTTTATTTTTACGATATATTTTACAGCAACTGGGTTGCATTTCATCCTATTTTGAAGTTTTGTCTAGGCCCTTAATCTCCAGAATGCAGTTGTTATCTAGATCATACAAATATGGTTCACCAAAATCACTATAACGGACAAAGACTTTTTGTTCTTCATTTTCGAAACTGCTTAGCTTTGGCCAACACTCCGATTTGGTCTTTGCGCTGGTCACTAGTAAGTGACGGCCTTAGATATATGTTTTTAAAAAGTTCTGATTTGCGAAGTTTGCCGTTAGAACGAACAAACTTGTTCCGGGTGGCGTTGTTGACAAATTTTATTTTAAGGTGCCTTGGCTTTCCAGGATTTTTGTTTCCTATCCGGGAAGCAATGACAACCGTTTTTTGTTTAATTCGCTAGTGTTGTCAATTACTTCCTCCACCAGAGCGTGAGCTTTATTGTGATCTTCCTGTTGGTTGGTGGATTTTGTTTAGGCCAGCAGCAACCGCTACTGTTGAATGCTCCCTCTGGATTTCAGCCTTTCTCATTCTTGACTCCATCCATGGTAATACTTATTAGATAGTACTATTTAGAGATAGTACTATTTAGTGCCTGCACAGTTATTTCAGGGGGAAGGTAGTCTGAAGGGCTTTGGAGTCAAAGGAAGTACTAACCCTGTAGGGGGTCTAAGGGAAGAGTACCTCTTTAGGGTTTAGGAACCCCGAAATCAAAACTAAATAGCTTCCAATTTTTAATCATTTTCATATAAAAAGGTGGGTTTTTTAAACAGAATACTATAATAAATAACATGTGCTGTCTGAAAAAAGTAACATAAGACAATGAGTAGTATTGGGCGTTTGTGAAAGGGTAGCTATAACCACAAAACTGTTTTTGAAATTTTGAGTTACCTTTCCTATATGCCTCTCTTCACTTTTAAAAAAAATCTAATCTACAAAGATTCATAATAAAATGTCATAAGAAGATTTGTTTTGGGGATGTGCCCTGGAAAATAAGTTTATTTGTTGTAACAATTATCTAAAAATTTGCTGATCTCATTAGATTATTATCAGATATTAAAAAAAAAACGAACTTAAGAAAATAATTTTTATCTACAATCATTTTTTATTGTAATTTTAGTTCCTCCAAATTAATACTAAAATTTTAAGTTTTATATTTTAGAAATAAAACACAAAAAGGTTTTAAAATTGTTATTCATTTGTTACTTTTAAAACTTTTTATTTCTTATTTCTTTTAAAAAAAACGTCATAACCGCAATATTTTTAATTGGTCCACTAATGTATCCATTCTGATTTTTGCAGTCAGCTAGATAAAAATTTATCCATAGTTATATATTTTTTTAAAGCCAAAACTATCCGTGCTATTCAAAAAACTTTTGGACCCCGTCCCAAAGGCAAGTGGGGGTTTCCACTTTTTAGGCAGACGGTCTCAGTAAAAAAAGGACCCAATTAAATAGAAATTAGAAAATCAGTAGCAAGATTTATTAAGTTTTACTTCAATAAATTATAAAATTTGAAAATAAATGATCAAAATGAAACAGTTTTATTTGAACTTGTACATTGCAATTGAAATAACGAACTGGGACCGCTTTCTATGAAGCTGGTATCCGTAAAGAAGTGGACCCAGTCCGCTTTGAACCGAGACCAAAAGTTGTATGAATAGCATGGTATATGTAAAATATTTTTACACTGATTGTTATTTTCAATAAAAAAGGTTTTAATGTTTTTTAAAATTTAAATTCTTGGATCCGCATTAAAAAAAATTGGAAACTTAATTTTGAATTTAATATTTTATTAGTATTAAAGTATGGGACTTAAATTCGGCAGAGCCTTAGGTTTGGCCACCAATTTAGGGTGTTGGAAAAATGGCTAATTTTTAAAACACAAAAGAACTACAACAAAAGTAACAGGATGTATGTTTAATAAAGTGTTTTGTTAAGTTTTTTATTCATGTAAATTCTGCATTATCAACATTTTAATACAAAAAAGTGCATTTTTGTGATTTTCTCAATTTTTCCTTGGTGTGTGAACTGCATCAAATTTGAAACAAGGCAAAACTTAACCTTTTTCCTAACCATATATAATATAAAATATAACCTTTTCTTGTTCAGTAGTGTTAATTTTTTTGTGATTTCTTCAAAAACAGTTTGCCATGTATTATACTAAATGCACATTTTTAGATTACGGTAATTTTGGCCACCCTTCATTTTTTGAGAGAAGTGAAAAAACCTGGCCGTTTTTTTAAAGAACCTCATCTTGTAGCCAACTACCTGAAAATAGACCTAATCTTATTGTACTACACTGTGTTAATAGAAATTTGTTTGTAATAATTTACAGGAATATATAAGGTTTAAATCTAATTTAAATCGAATGTTTTACATTAAAATCTATATAATATCCTTTTAAAATTTTATTTTTAAGCTCTTTTGTATTTTTGGTTTTAATTTTATACGCCACGCCTTTAAAATATCACTGATTTTTTGACAAAAAAAATATCATATTTTACTTCATACGACTTTTGGTCTCGGTTCAAAGCGGACTGGGTCCACTTTTTACGCAGACCAGTCTGCATAGAAAGCGGTCCCAGTTCGTTATTTCAATTGCAATGTACACGTTCAAATAAGATGTTTCATTTGTCATCATTTATTTTCAAATTTTATAATTTATTGAAGTAAAACTTAATAAATCTTGCTACTGATATTCAAATTTCTATTTTAATTGGGTCCGTTTTTTACTCAAACCGGTCTGCCTAAAAAGTAGACCCATTCCGCTTTGGACCGGGTCCAAAAGTTTTATGAATAGCACGGATAGTTTTTGGCTTTAAAAAATGTATAACTATGGATAAATTTTTATCTAGCTGACCGCAAAAATCAGAATGGATACATTAGTGGACCAATTAAAATATTGCGGTTATGACGTTTTTTTTAAAGAAATAAGAAATAAAAAGTTTTAAAATAACAAATGAATAACAATTTTTAAAACCTTTTTGTGTTTTATTTCCTAAATATAAACTTAAAATTTTAGTATTAATTTGGAGGAACTAAAATTAACAATAAAAAATAGTAGATAAAAATTTTTTTCTTAAGTTTGTTTTTTTTTAAATCTGATAATCTAATGAGTCAGCAAATTTTTAGATAATTGTTACAACAAATAAATTTATTTTCCAGGGCACATCCCCAAAACAAATCTTCTTATGACATTTTATTATGAATCTTTGTAGATAGGGTGTCTGAAGAAATATATTCTGCATAATATGTAAGTAGTAAGCAGGTCCATAAATGTCTATTTTGCTTGCACAAAACATAGAAGGCGTGGCTTACTATGAGCCACTTTTAGCTAAAAATGAGCCATTTTTAAGCCAAAAAACTTTTAAAGGTTTGGTTTGTATTGAGCTATTTTCATTCTTTAAAAACATTGCGTGTGGGACTGAATTCTCAAACTAGTTAAAACTACATAAACAGGACTTCCTCATTGAAAACTTTGCAAATTCAGGGTTAGTAATTGCTTTTAAAAAGTTATTGAGGTAAAAAAACTTAATTACCTAGGTGCAAAAATTGAAAGTGTTTTTAAAAAAATCTTGCTCAACCAAGTCTTTGCGCAAATTAATTATCAAATTGTTTAAAAAGTGCGAAAAGGTCTTTGGTACAGTGTAAATTCCGATTGAGGTTAGTAATTACTTTAAAAGGTTATTGAAGTAAAGAAGTTAATTACATGGAAAAAGAATTGAAAAGTATTTGAAAAAACAACCTAAGAACTCCTCTGGCAAGTTAATAGTAATTCCGATTTGATTTTTACAGATGTTCTGCAATTGTGTCTACACTTTGAATTTAAACACCTCTCAATTTGTTTAAAACATGCAAAAACGTCAAATTACTCCACCGATTTCTGATAATATAATTACTTTAAAAAAATTATCAAGCTAAAAAAACTTAATTGTCTCTGCAAAAGAAATCTTGGTGAAACAAACACGTTGTGCAAATTAGTTAACAGCCCATTACCGAATTAAAGATTTGATTATATTTTTATACAGGAACAAAAACACACCCAAAAATTTATCTCCTGGGGGGGGGGGGTTATGTAATTGCGCTTTCACTTTTAAAAAATTTCATAATGCAAAAAAGTTGCATATCTGCGCAAAAGAATCGAAATTGTTTTAAAAAATTTTTTTGCCAGCGAAAGATAACTTTTAAACAATTTCTGGAGAAAAAATCCAACCCAAAACCTGGTAATGTAATTGCCCAAGAAAAAAGTCGTTAAAAACTCATGGTGTAAGTGTGATCTTTTTAAAAAGGTATCAAGGCGAGAAAATTGAAAGTGTTTTAAAAAAATTTTGTTCCAACAAAATTCTCACGCAAATTAAACAGCGCCACCCATTACCCGAATTAAAATGAGCCGATTTTATTTTCTACAGACATTTCATGGAATCATTATATTAAATTATTTAAACCGTGCAAAAAGGCCTTCAGTACTGTGTAAACTCCAATTGGGGTTAGTAATTACTTTAATAGGTTATCAAGGAAAAGAAGTTAATTATCTGCGCAAAAAAATTGAAAGTGTTTTAAAAAATAACCTAATAACTACTCCCGCAAAATAGTTAAAAGTAATCCAATTTTATTTTATACATAGTAGTGCAATTATGTCTACACTTTGAATTTAACACCTCTCAATTTTTTAAAACATAGAAAAAGTCAAATTTAAACTTTCCGATCTCTATCAATATAATTACTTTAATAATTTATCAAAGTAAAAAAACTTAATTGTCTCCACAAAAAAGTTAAAGTTTAAAAAAAACTTAATGAAAAAAACTTTTCACGCAAATTAATTAACAGCCCGTTATAGAATTAAAATGATCTATTTTATTTTTATACATATACAAAAAAACACGCCAATAGTTATCTCCTCATTATTAATTCGCTTTCACTTTTAAAAAAAGTTCACAAAGAAAAAAAGTAACTTATCTGCACAAAAGAATTAAAAGTGTTTTAAAAATTTTTTTCAAGCAAAAGATAACTTTTCAACAATTTCTAGAGATTAACTCAGCCAAAAACCTCGTCATGTAATTGCATAAGAGAAAAGACATTAAAAACTCATAGTGTAAGTGCGATAAAAATAACAAAGCTACAAATTTAATTATTATGCGTTTTGTAAAGCTAATTATAGTATAAACAAAAAATCAAAAATTGAAATATTCAACACTAATTTATTTAAACAACAACAAATTTTATCAAATCAAAATATCGTAGTCAAAAAAAAATAGATTTAAATTTTTTGATTTAATGTCTGCACTTTGTCCCCTCAGAATAAAAAAGCTTACAAAGCACAGACTAAAAATAAAATACAAATGTGTATGAAATTTACAATGAAATTACATTTTAAAAAAATATTGTTACACTGATAAAACATCTACCTGTCGACCTTTCCCAAAACCCATCGCATAGATTTTAAGAGTACAACAAACAAAAGAGAGAGCAAGGCAAAAACCTAACAGTAATCTAAGAAAAAAATGACATATTTTTAACCTAAAAATTTGTAGTATCAGAAATATAATTAATCAAATATAATGCATTTACACAATTTGATAAAAATAGATCTACATATAAAAAAAACAAATTTGTAGAATTGAATTAATAATTTACCTCTTTCTCGTTTCTAGAAATGTCTAACTTTCCTACTAAAAGAGTACCCTAAGTTTTGTTTGTTTTGCCACTGTCGCTGTTGCGCAACTGAGTTAAAGTTGTCCTTGCTGCTTGTTTGCAGTTTCAGTTACAAGAGTCAATTAAAAATATAAGAAAATCAACTGTTTTTTTTTTATAAATAATGTTCAATTTTTTTTTTTTATTTCAATCATTTATACTATCCTAAACAAGATTAAAAATAATATCAAAAAAAAAGATTACAAAAAGTTTGTGCTGTATCCAAAGTTGTCGCAGGGTGATAGTACTCAATGCGTCTCAATACTCACATCATTATTGTACTAAATATTATTTTTTAAAGTAACACAAAAACGAATAACCGGGAGGGGAACAAAGTGGCCATATGGAAAAGAGAGAGTAGACAGTAACACACTAGAGAAACATGAATAAACGTGTAAACAAACATTTATAAGATGTGTGGGACACAAAGAAGAGACACAATACAATACCATGTAATATACAACTATTTAAATAAATATAAATACAAATTAACCATAATACTTACAAAAAAACAATAATTAAAACCCTATACACTTACACCATATAACACTCTCTTATGAATTAAGGGTTTTGGGGGAACTCAGAAAAAAAACCGAGAAAAAATTAAACACTTTTAGTTTTTTGGAGAAGTTACTTTTTGCCTGTGAACAAAAAAAAAAAAAAGAGAAACAACAAAAAAAAAAAAAAAAAAACAACAAAAAAACAAAAAACAACAGACAAAAACAAAAAAAAAAAACGACAAGATCGCAAAAAAAATTAAACAAATTAGAAGCTAAACAAATTAAACATAATGCACGAGTAGTAAAAAAATTATTTTGGGGGGGGGTTTTTTTTTTTTTTGGTCTTTTTACTTAATACAAAACACAACACAAATAATAAAAAGACCAAAAGTGTGTAAAAAAAAACCAAATAAAGGAGAATGAGAAGTTGTTGGAAAAGAATTTTTTTTAAAAAGTAACCAACCTTAAAAAGAACACTACACAGAGAAGACCTGAAAATACAGGTGGGGGAGTTTCTAGAAAATGTTTAAAAAACTCTAAAAAAAAAAAAAAAAACAAGAAAACAAAAAATAAAAAAAAAAAAAAAAAAAAGAGAAAACGGGCTTATAAAAAAAAAAAAAATAAGGAACAAAAAAAAAAAAAACAGAGAAAAAAACAATAAATAAAAAAAAAAGAGAAAAAATGAAACAAATGAGAGGAAAAAAAGAGAAAAAAAAACTAAAAAAAAAAAAAACAAACAAGAGACACAAAACAACAATTAATAACCACCAATAACCTAAAGAAATACAAACCCAAAAAAAACACTTAAAAAGACCAACAAACAAAAAAATAAAAAAAAAGACAAGAAACCAGAAAGAAAAAAACACCAATTGAAACAAGTAATTAATTAACCTCAATAACTATAAAAAACAATAACAAACCCATAATTTTGCAAAGTTTTCAACTAGAAGTCCTGTTTATGTAGTTTTAACTAGTTTGAGAATTCAGTCCCACACGCAATGTTTTTAAAGAATGAAAATGGCTCAATACAAACCAAACCTTTAAAAAGTTTTTTGGCTTAAAAATGGCTCATTTTTAGCTAAAAGTGGCTCATCGTAAGCCACGCCTTCTATGTTTTGTGCAGCAAAATAGACATTTATGGACCTGCTTACTACTTACATATTATGCAGAATGTATTTCTTCAGACACCCTATCTACAAAGATTCATAATAAAATGTCATAAGAAGATTTGTTTTGGGGATGTGCCCTGGAAAATAAATTTATTTGTTGTAACAATTATCTAAAAATTTGCTGACTCATTAGATTATCAGATTTAAAAAAAAACAAACTTAAGAAAAAAATTTTTATCTACTATTTTTTATTGTAATTTTAGTTCCTCCAAATTAATACTAAAATTTTAAGTTTATATTTAGGAAATAAAACACAAAAAGGTTTTAAAAATTGTTATTCATTTGTTATTTTAAAACTTTTTATTTCTTATTTCTTTAAAAAAAACGTCATAACCGCAATATTTTAATTGGTCCACTAATGTATCCATTCTGATTTTTGCGGTCAGCTAGATAAAAATTTATCCATAGTTATACATTTTTTAAAGCCAAAAACTATCCGTGCTATTCATAAAACTTTTGGACCCGGTCCAAAGCGGAATGGGTCTACTTTTTAGGCAGACCGGTTTGAGTAAAAAACGGACCCAATTAAAATAGAAATTTGAATATCAGTAGCAAGATTTATTAAGTTTTACTTCAATAAATTATAAAATTTGAAAATAAATGATGACAAATGAAACATCTTATTTGAACGTGTACATTGCAATTGAAATAACGAACTGGGACCGCTTTCTATGCAGACTGGTCTGCGTAAAAAGTGGACCCAGTCCGCTTTGAACCGAGACCAAAAGTCGTATGAAGTAAAATATGATATTTTTTTGTGTCAAAAAATCAGTGATATTTTAAAGGCGTGGCGTATAAAATTAAAACCAAAAATACAAAAGAGTTTAAAAATAAAATTTTAAAAGGATATTATATAGATTTTAATGTAAAACATTCGATTTAAATTAGATTTAAACCTTATATATTCCTGTAAATTATTACAAACAAATTTCTATTAACACAGTGTAGTACAATAAGATTAGGTCTATTTTCAGGTAGTTGGCTAGAATGAGGTTCTTTAAAAAAACGGCAGGTTTTTTCACTTCTCTCAAAATGAAAGGTGGCCAAAGTTACCGTAATCTAAAAATGCCCATTTAGTATAGTACATGGCAAACTGTTTTTGAAGAAATCACAAAAAAATTAACACTACTGAACAAGAAAAGGTTATATTTTATATTATATATGGTTAGGAAAAAGGTTAAGTTTTGCCTTGTTTCAAATTTGATGCAGTTAAAACACTGAGGAAAAATTTAGAAAATCACAAAAATGCACAAATGTTGATAATGCAGAATTTACATAAATAAAAAACTTAGCAAAACACTTTAATAAACATAATCCTGCTACTTTTGTTCTAGTTCTTTTGTGTTTTAAAAATACGTCAATTTTCTAACACCCTAAATTGGTGGCCCAACCTAAGGCTCTGCCGAATTTAAGTCCCATACTTTAATACTAATAAAATATTAAATTCAAAATTAAGTTTCCAATTTTTTTTAATGCGGATCCAAGAATTTAAATTTTAAAAAACATTAAAACCTTTTTTATTGAAAATAACAATCAGTGTAAAAATATTTTACATATACCATGCTATTCATACAACTTTTGGTCTCGGTTCAAAGCGGACTGGGTCCACTTTTTACGCATACCAGTCTGCATAGAAAGCGGTCCCAGTTCGTTATTTCAATTGCAATGTACAAGTTCAAATAAACTGTTTCATTTGTCATCATTTATTTTCAAATTTTATAATTTATTGAAGTAAAACTTAATAAATCTTGCTACTGATATTCTAATTTCTATTTTAATTGGGTCCATTTTTTACTCAGACCGGTCTGCCTAAAAAGTGGACCCATTCCGCTTTGGACCGGGTCCAAAAGTTTTATGAATAGCACGGATAGTTTTGGCTTTAAAAAAATATATAACTATGGATAAATTTTTATCTAGCTGACTGCAAAAATCAGAATGGATACATTAGTGGACCAATTAAAATATTGCGGTTATGACGTTTTTTTTTAAAGAAATAAGAAATAAAAAGTTTTAAAATAACAAATGAATAACAATTTTAAAACCTTTTTGTGTTTTATTTCTAAAATATAAACTTAAAATTTTAGTATTAATTTGGAGGAACTAAAATTACAATAAAAAATAGTAGATAAAAATTATTTTCTTAAGTTCGTTTTTTTTTAAATCTGATAATCTAATGAGTCAGCAAATTTTTAGATAATTGTTACAACAAATAAACTTATTTTCCAGGGCACATCCCCAAAACAAATCTTCTTATGACATTTTATTATGAATCTTTGTAGATTAGATTTTTTTAAGAGTGAAGAATAGGAATGTAACTCAAAATTTCAAAAACAGTTTTGTGGTTATATTACCTTTTCACAAACGCCCAATACTACTCATTGTCTTATGTTCTTGTTTCAGACAGCACTGTTATTTATTATAGTATTCTGTTTAAAAAACCCACCTTTTTATGAAATGATTAAAAATTGGAAGCTATTTAGCTTTGATTTCGGGGTTCCTAAACCTGAGAGGTACTCTTCCCTTAGACCCCCTACAGGGTTAGTACTTCCTTTGACTCCAAAGCCCTTCAGACTACCTTCCCCCTGAAATAACTGTGCACGGCACTAAATAGTACTATCTCTAAATAGTACTATCTAAATAGTATTACCATGGATGGAGTCAAGAATGAAGAAGGCTGAAATCCAGAGGGAGCATTCAACAGTAGCGGTTGTGGCTGGCCTAAACGAATCCACCAACCAACAGGAAGATCACAATAAAGCTCACGCTCTGGTGGAGGAAGTAATTGACAACACTAGCGAATTAAACAAAACGGTTGTCGATTGCTTCCGGATAGGAAACAAAATCCCTGGAAAGCCAAGGCTCCTTAAAATAAAATTTGTCAACAACGCCACCCGGAACAAGTTTGTTCGTTCTAATGGCAAACTTCGCAAATCAGAACTTTTTAAAAACATATATCTAAGGCCGTCACTTACTAGTGACCAGCGCAAAGACCAAATCGGACTGTTGGCCAAAGCTAAGCAGTTTCGAAATGAAGACCGAAAAGTCTTTGTCCGTTATAGTGATTTTGGTGAACCATATTTGTATGATCTAGATAACAACTGCATTCTGGAGATTAAGGGCCTAGACAAAACTTCAAAATAGGATGAAATGCAACCCAGTTGCTGTAAAATATATCGTAAAAATAAAAATTTTAATATTTTAAAAACAGTAGAAACTCTCCAAATCATGTCTCTAAACAGTAGATCACTTTTAAATTACTTGAATGAGTTTGAGCTCTTAATATCTGGAGCAGATGTTAACTACGGGTCCCCTGATGTGATATGTGTTCAGGAGTCCTGGCTGAGTGAGCAAATACCAGATCAATTAATAATTCAAAATTCTGATTACAACCTACTTCGTAAGGATAGGACTATTAGCAAAGGGGGCGGGGTATTAACAATTATAAATAAAAACATAAAGCATAGTGAAGTTGTAATTGACAAGAAGTATCATAATTTAGAGATAATAGTGACTGATCTTATTATTACAAGTAACAAAATCCGTTTAATTAATGTATACAGACCTCCTAACATTAAAACTGAAGATGACATGTTATTATTAGATTTTATTAAGTTTTACACAAATAATCATTCACATACAACTATACTAATAGGTGACATGAACTTACCAGGAATAAAGTGGGATTCTGATAAAATTCTTAGCAACTCTCAAAATGAATCTAAATATTACACAACA
>JASAMX010007835.1:0-17862 GCA_030248175.1 Microlaimidae sp. YZB2_3 | reverse complement strand
GTTGTTGTTCGTTCGTCTATGCTCCCCCAAAAAAAAAATCCTGGAGGCTGGCCACCTATGCCCAGACCCCTTCAGTGCGGAAGGCTCCGCCGCCCCCAACCCCCCGACCAGCCCGCCTTTTGAGAGTACTCTAAATAAACTCCTCCTCAACCCAGTGCCATGGCTCTCATACCCCCATGCCATGGGCCACGTATTTTTCCCCTTATAAGTATATGCCCCCTCAAATGAAATCTTGGATACGGCGGTGTTTGTAATAATTTGATGAATAATCAGAAAGCAGACCTGTGCACTGCCCCCCCCCCCCCGGGTTAAAACGGGGGGGCAATGCCAAAATGGGGGGGGGGGCACGGGGGGGCAACTTTTTTGAAACGAGGGGGCAATAAAACGGAGGGGGCAAGCAGGGGGGGAAAGAAAAAAAAGAGAAAAAAAGGAGAAAAAAGAGAAAAAAAAGAAGGGAAAAGAGAAAAAAGGGACAAAAAAGCGAAAATAAGGTAAAAATAGGTCTAAAATGGCTTAAAATACATTGAAATAGGCTAAAAACTGCAAAAAATTCGCGATGATGGCGTCATCACAGGTCAAAATGGCGTCATAATTTTAGGGTACTTTTTCATTTGTTGGCGGGGGGGGGGGCAATAAAACGGGGGGCAAATCCTCCAATAAAACGGGGGGGGGCATTTTCAGACCGTGCACAGGTCTGAGAGAGTGATGATTTTAATTATTTTATCAATTTTTTTTTTGTAAATTATTTTTTTTTAATTAAAAACGATAAAAACGAAATAGTCCTAAAAAT
Organism: Microlaimidae sp. YZB2_3; assembly: GCA_030248175.1. NCBI lineage: Eukaryota > Metazoa > Nematoda > Chromadorea > Desmodorida > Microlaimidae > Microlaimidae sp. YZB2_3. Next base: position 17,072 of record JASAMX010007835.1, on the reverse strand, counting down.
ACCGATAAAGTTAATAAAAATATATTTCAAGCTTAAAAACGCTTAAAATTGCCCATTTAAGAGGTGGAGCTCTAGAGCTTTTTTTGGTCTAAATGACCAAAGCTCTGGAGCATAAGCTTCTGCAGGATGAAAAATCACTAATATTTTTTAACCTAGTGATGTTTCTACTCTTCAATATCATGCTCCGGAGCTCCGGTCATTTAAAGCGGAAGGAGCTGAGCTCCGGAGCTCCGCCCATTAAATGAGCGATTTTAAGCTTATTTCAGCTTGAAATACAAGTTATTTTATCTGCATTTTTAAGCCTATTTCTAAGGTATTAAATAAGTTTTGAAAAAAATTAATTTGTAAAAAAATTTAAACAAAATAATAGATGCCATCATTGATCATTCTTCAATTATTCATGAAATTAGTACAAAAATAGGGCAAAGTTTTGGACCTCCGGGGGTTGCTACGGTGTTCCTGAAGACGGAGCTCCGCTATGGAGCTCTGGAGCTCTTGAAAGCGGAGCTCCGCTCCGGAGCTTCGGGGCATATCACTTTTTTACACACGAGTTTTCTGTATTCGGTTGTTTATTTTATATTGAAACAAGTACACACAAACACTTTTCTGTATTCGGTAGTTTATTTTATATTGAAACAAGTACACACAAACACTTTCCTTCCCAGCTAATGCGACTAATGAGTCTGATGGCCCCAAAAATTGTGAAAATATATTTAATAATCTTAAGATATATTATAATATTTACACAATGATATAAAGCATTATGATAATTTAACGGCAGATAAGGCTATTACGACTTACTTTTGCATATCAAAATACAAATAAATAAATTGAGAACGATTTGCAGAAAGCAATCTAAAAATAGACCTATTTTCATTTTATTATACTTTTTTTGGTAAAAGAAGGCGCCTTAGGTTAGGCAGACAAAAACTTGATTTTTATTTTGGTTATTTCACTAAAATTGACTTTGTTTGTTAAAGAAATGGTTCATTAATGGTGGCATTTTGCATTTTGAACCAAATATAAGGTCTAAGTATTAGGAATTTGGGCTGTGGGCTTTGTTTATGCAATGTTTCATCCAAATTCGTCGATTACCGACAAAAGTTTTAATACATTACAATTTCACTACCTATCCACATTCTGAAAATGCGTCCCCGGAATATTAGTGAGTGACTGTGCGTGTGCCCCCCTCCCCCGCCCAAAAATAAAAAAGTAACCAAATATTAGGGCGCCACTTTTGACATATTATGATGCCATCATATTATCATCGCGAAATTTTTGCAGTTTTTACAATATTTTAATGCATTTTAAGCCATTTTAGACCTATTTTTACTTGATTTTTGCTTTTTTTGTCTTTTTTCCTTCTTTTTTCTATTTTGAGGGCAGATTAAATTATGTTTGAATTATATCTGGCTGACCGCGAAAATCAGAATGCAGATATATAAGCGGATCATTTAAAACTGTGCGATTATGACTTAAAAAACACAAATAAGAATTTTTTTAATTCCACCTTTTTACAAAATATACACAAATTAACCAACTTTAGCCCTTAAAAATTCGCATTTGGGTTTCAAATTAAGTAATTTTATAAATAATTATTAAAACATCATGGGTTTTGATGTTTATTATTAAAGCGCTTTCGTTTAAAATTTTAATTGGTTTTATTGTTAAATAGTCGATTCAATATTATATTATTGAGGTCAGCTACATTTTGTTTGCCTATAGTATTAAATAACTTAACTTTGTTTTGTCATTGTCACAAGGGAATAGCACAGATGAAACATCTATATTAATTTTCACTAGAATGACGTACCACAAAAACTCTGCACGAGAGAATACATTATTGTAAAAATCATAGATTTCATTCGAATTTATCGTTTTTTTACAACTTTACTTGGGATTAAATTATAAAATTATAGGTGGTATATTTTTTAATCATAACAATAAATAAAGTTACACCAACATCGTGCAAACGGAATTAACTGGAGTTTATCATAAATGATTTATATTGGCACGCGAGGGAATAAATTATAATGAACCTTTTTTATTAAACAAACGTACCATAAATAACCCACATTTAAGTAATTTTTATTAATATAATGTTACTTCTTTATACTCTACTATATTTTGCAGAATTAATAAAGACAAAGACACGGTTTTTAAACAAGAGACAAGAATGCTTTTTTAATTAGCGGCATTTTTTTTGCGATTTTGGGTTTTTTAGAACGTGTTTGTCAAGCTATCTCAAAAGCACAATAAATTAAAATTACTATTACATACTTCATGTGTTTGGTAACAGCAGGGTGGGCCCGGTCTTAATATTAAGGTAAGTATAAAACGGCTTTAACCTCTAAAATTGAGTTACTTTACGGTTTCTATTAAAGTTTAAAAACGACTTGATTTTGAATACAATAATATTGATTGCAATGCGTAAAAAACGATCAGACTTGTATATATGAATTATGTGATAGGATTTAACAATTTCCTACTTAAATCCCGACTTAACATTTTCCCCATCGATCAAAAAACTTGCATTTGCTCAGGCTCACGTATTATATATTATATACCTTATCAGACCTGTGCACTGCCCCCCGGGGTTTTATTGGGGGGGGGGCAATTCCAAAACGGGGGAGCACGGGGGGGATAACTTATTTTAAACAGGGGGGTCAATAAAACGGGGGGCAAGCAGGTGGAAAGAAAAAAAAAGAGAAAAAAAGGAGGAAAAAAGAGAAAAAAGAAGGGAAAAAGGAAAAAAGGGACAAAAAAAGCAAAAATAATGTAAAAATAGGTCTAAAATGATTTAAAATACATTGAAAACTGCTAAAATTCGCGATGGTGGCGTCATTATAGGTCATAAATGGCGCCATAATTTTAGGGTACTTTTTCATTTTTTGGCGGGGGGGCAATAAAACGGAAAGGGCAGGCAAATCCTCCAGTAAAGCGGGGGGAGGCGGGGGCATTCCCAGACCGACCAGCAACAGGTCTGCCTTATATATATACACAAAAGTATGATGACTCTTTGCATTGACGTGCAAAATCCCCATAACGTCGTGCAAATTCCCAATAAAAATCAGAAATGCGTTTGGAAACTAAAATGTGTTAAAAAAACTAAGTTTTAATCATAAAAGCATTAAAAATGTTTTAATTTTTTCCTAAGCCTAAGCAAAGCCCTAAAATCAAGTTAAATTTTATCATGATAAAATTTTGTTGTATTTTCCAAGAGTAAAAATTTAAAGGAAATATTGCAAACGCATTATATTTATGGAGAATTTAGACCACCTTATGAGGATTTTGTAACGTTTATGGTGATTTTGGCCTATGGCGAATTTGCCCATGGGGGTTTTTATACGGACCCCTCTTACAGATTTTTTTATAGCCTTATTCTCATTGCTATGAATGCCTAAACCCATTTGACCGCACAAAACGCTGTATTAACTGTTGCTAGCAGGTCCGTATCCAGGAGGGGGGATGGGGGATATACATACCCCCTCAAATTCTGAGGAAGCAAAAAAATTTGTAAGGGTCACTTTGGTTTTTACAAAAATATTGAGAAAATATTTTTTCCCATAAAAGTTTTCCCACGGCATATTTAATGCATAAAAACGCAAAAAAATTAAAAAATTTTTGCTTCGCAGACATTGTTCTTCGTTAATATTATAGGTACTAATTTCTAGATACTCAAACTCAATTAGTGAATAAATGATATATTTGTAGCGAAAATACTAAATCCAATAAAAAATTTTTTTTCATTATTTGCATTTTATTCCTCAACTATTATTTAAAATTACTATAGTTCTGCTTGTAATTGTGTGTTTAAGACGGAAGCAGCCACACCACCCCTAACTACAGCGAAGCTAGATTTTTTTTATTTTAGAAGAGAAAAAAATTTGTTTTAATATTAGTTGAGAAACATTCCTGATGCATTCCAAAAGTATATTAACAGTCAAAAACCCAAAATTTTCCCGCTACGCGGGAAGTTTAAATGGCTTTTTGACTTTTATTTAATAGTTAAGGCATATACATGTTAAAACAACTAGGTAGTATAAATAATAAATTAAACTTTTATCAATGATTTTACATATTTAAAATAAATTACATATTTATTTGAAATTTAAACTGATAAAATCACGCTTTAAATAGATAAACGATCTATAAATTAATTTATTAATTTTTTTTTTAAATTTATACCTTACATTTTTTTAATATCTTGTTATTAAATAAATTTTTCCAGAGTGTTTGGGTGCCTTAAATAAAATTTTTTTCCCGGGGGGAATCGTGCCCTCCCCTGACCCCTTGACAAAAGACTCAACCCCTTAACCCTGCTGGAGGGTTCCAGCCCAAACCCCTTCAGGGTTAATTCCCCCCAATTAAATTATCGAATTTAAATTTTTTTAAAAGGTTTCCAATAGTAGTTTTTGACATGCTTTCAAAAAAAATTTCCTGGGGGGCTGGCGCCCCTTAGACCCTCCTTCATTGGGGGTCCCCGCCGCCCCCAAGCCCGCAGAACAGCCGTCTACAACGAGTACGAGTAGCCGTTTATGAGTACTCTACTAAGTGTGCCCTCCTTACACCCCTGGCTATAGCCCCGCACGCAGACCTCCTTAGGGCACGTATTCTCCCCTTTAAATATATTCCCCCTCAAATGAAATCCTGGATACATACGGTGGTGGCTCTAGTATAACGTTTTGGTTTAAGCCCCATGCCCAAGGTAGGTTTTTAGAGAACAGGTGCGAGTTCAATCTTAAAAAATAAATAAATACATAATTAAAATTAACAATAAACAGTCAATGTAAACATGGATGTTTATGTTTTTGATAGAGTATATATACGGTAGCATATACATGAGCAGCGGAGGGGGGTTGGGAAAGCCCAACCCCGGTTCATACCTTTCTTTAAAAAAATCTCGAAACTGCCAACTGCCCCACCCCCCCCAAAAAAATGGGGGTACTCGGGACACTCACTCCCTCCCCTTAAAATTATAAAGGGTCTGACGTATCAGTACTAAAAATGTTAAAAATGGGATTATTTGATGTATTACCCGAAAAAATTTTTGAGACGTCCTCTCCCCCATTTCAAGGGTTGGGTATACCCCCGCTCTAAAAAAAATCCGGGAGGCTGCCCATTATTGATCGCTGACACGCCACAACTTGTTGAAACTGATGTACGTTAAAAATCGCAGTTTTTATAAATAAAAACGTGATTAATTATTATTATTATTATTATTAATGATAAGATAACAGAACTAATATTTTACTACGCATAGTCTATGCATAATTTAATTCTACTATATTATCATTTCATTTTACTTTTCTCTTTTTTTAATCAACAACATTAAATTTGCGACTTAATCGCCGCCAATTTAAGCTATAATTCTAACAAAATATCAACATAGCTATCTGAAATGACTTTAAAGGCTTAAAAAGAGCGCTTATTTAAGTCAGTTTTAAAACTTTTCTTAAATGCATCCAAAGAATCGAAAGTTACTTGAGACGGAAGCATAGATGTTTTTGGTCGGGTCCGCTAGGGGGGGTCCAACCCCGGGTGGAAGGCCAAAATTTTTCAGGGGAGGGGGTGGTCCAGGGGGTCCAGACCCGCCTGGCTTTTTAGGGGGTCGACCCTGGGTGCGAAATTTCAAATTTGGGGGGGGGGGGGGTCAGGCAGGGGGTCCAATTTTTTAAGAAATTTTCTTAAACTCAATACTTTAAGTGTTTTTAGGTCTAATATCGCACCTCCCCACTGGCTTGTTAGGGGGGTCGACCTAGGATGGAAAATTTTGAGACCTAGAGGAGATCAGGTGGGGTCAATGTCCGAAGCAAAATAAGGTTTAATAATTGTTTTTTTATAAAATAATACTACATTTTATTGAATAAAAAGCGATATTTTTGTACAAAAAGTATGTAAAAACATGAATTTGTGTTAAAAATTGACGTTTTTAGAGAAAAATTTAGTATAAAAAAGTATTTAAAATTTTTTTAAGAAAGGAGAGGGTCAGATCTCAAATTCTAGAGGGGGAATCAGGGGTAAAAAGTTAGAAAATTTGGGGGAAGAGGCAAGGAAGGGAGGCCCTGCATTTTTGTCTGGGGGCAGGGCAGGGGGCTGGGCAAAATTTAGAGGCTAGAGCTAGAGGGGGTGGACACCACCCACCCTACCTCCTGGTTTATCTATGATTATATTTAAGACTAAATTTTAAAACTAGTAAATAGAGTTTTTATTATTTTTTATTAAAATAAAAATGATATGTTCTTACCATACATGGGAAAGTTGGTCCGGAGTGGGGGAGGGGGGAGGGGGGGTTAAACCCCAAATTAGGGGGGAGGTTAAAATTCGAGAAACGCAAAATACCCATATTGTTTTTTTTCTGGAGTGCATTTTACCCATATCGCTTTTCGATTTTGAAAAAAAAATAGGTAAAAAACGCTAATTTTAGGTCAAAAAGCTTTTTTTATAGCATTTTTGACCTTTTTGACCGTTTTTGACCTTTTCTCCCCCCCCACTTCTGAGTGGCGGGGGGTTAAACCCCCCTTTTCAGGAATTCGGGGGAGGGGTTAACCCTCCCCCGTGCCCATGTATTGTTCTTACCAACTAAATATGATACTCCAGAGTTCAGGTCATTAAAAAAAGACAAAACTCCGGAGCTTCGGTCTCAAAGCTTATCTACCTCAAAATAGTTAATTTAGTGAAAGTTTCAAAAAATTTCAACCTTTTTTATTAAGTCTTAAAACATTAAATTTATAAAAAAATTGTCAAACATCTAGCATTACTCCTTAATTATTCAGTAAATTAGCAATTATAAGCTGTAAAGCTTCGAATATACTGCGTGTGCTCCAGTAATTTGAAAACAAGAATTCCGCGGAACATCACTACGGCATAGTATCTTGTCACTACACAACAAAGCTTCAGTCATTATAAAAAAACACGCGAATGTGACTGATTGTATAGATTATTATGTATAGTTTAAAATCTAAAATAAGTCAGAGTCGCATATATTTTATAAATTCGCATTATGATTTAGCTCGAGTTGCCGCAGTAATTACGATAATTGCGAGCAAAAATGATATTATAATACTCAATTATTTTAAAACTTACCCATCCGCCATTGTTTTGCGTTTGGTCCGAAGAATAGAGGAATTACCAGCGAACACTAAGAAGGCCACAGCTCAATAAAGGCGCTAAATTTTTAGAGAAAAATTTTAAAAAGTATTTTTAATAAGCTCTCTGGCAGGACTGAGGACGAAGTATATAACAGAATTATAATTTTCAAAATTTCAACAAGCTTTAACACCCAGCATTTATTTCGATTATATTTTATCAATTTTTCTACAAAAAATATTCGAAAACAATTACTAAGGTAATGCTTCGAAGCACTTGAAATACAAGTCTAAAACTAGATTCTGGGGGCGCTGTTTAAAAGGTTCGGTGAGCATAGTAGCTATGACAACAAGACTCGCCGCAAAAGTATTATTTCCTTCTGCGCTTATATTTAATTTCTTCTCTTTGATCGAAATTAGTCTGGAATTATTTCACTATCAACTATCGACGCCTTGTCATGATAGATTATTGTTTTATTGTCAAAAGCATTTGAATAGAAAAGACTGTAGATATCAAAAAAACACGTACAATAATTCGACCTGAACTTTAGTCTATAGGTAGCCAAATTTTATTTAACTTATATTCTTGCCAAAAAAAAAACTGGACTGCGTCAGCGTAGCAGAAAACAATTGCAAATGTAACCAACACTTTTGTTTGCATGATATAACCTACAGTTAAAATCCTTCAGGCTGAAATTAAGAACGGAACCGCTCGCCGTCAGGAAGAAATAAAGAATGAACGCATGAGAATAAAACTAATAATAGTAAGTCAGACCTGTGCACGGTTTGAAAATGCCCCCCCCGCTTTATTGCATGATTTGCCCCCCCCGCGGAAAAATGAAAAAGTACCCAAAAATTATGACGCCATTTTTTTACCTATTATGACGCCATCATTGCAAAATTTTTGCAGTTTATAGCCTATTTCAATGCAATTTAAGCTATTTTAGACCTATTTTTACCTTATTTTCGCTTTTTTGTCCCTTTTTCCCTTTTCCTTTCCTTTTTTCTTATTTTTTCTCCTTTTTTTCTTTCCCCCCCTGCTGGCCTCCCGTTTTATTGCCCCCCCGTTTCAAAAAAGTTGCACCCCGTGCCCCCCATTTCGGAATTGCCCCCCCCCATTATAACCCCGGGGGGGCAGTTCACAGGTCTGGTAAGTTATCAGAGATGATGTAACCACTTATTATTAAGTTGGGACACATGTTTCAAAGAACGAGTGGTTACTTTACCACCTTGTTATTTTCACCCTAAAGGTATTCATCTTTAGTATTACCACCAGTGCACCATACAGAATCGGTCACAGACATACATGGGCAAGTTGGTCGTCCGGAGTGAGGGGGGTTAAACCCCAAATTAGGGGGGGTTAAAATCCGAAAAACGCAAAATACCCATATCGTGTTTCGATTTTGATGGAAAAATATGTAAAAAACGCTAATTTTAGGTCAAAAAGCCTTTTATTGAATTTTTGAGTTTTTTATTGCTTAAAACATTCATTTTGACCTCAAAACTTAAGTTTGGAGGCAGTTAAAAGTCATTTTAAAGACGTTATTTTTCTTCATTTTTTCAAAATTGGGGGGTTAACCGTTTCTCCCCCCCCCCACTTCTGAGTGGGGGGGTTGTTAAACCCCCTTCTCAGAATTTGGGCGGTTAACCCCCCAAACCCCATCCGTGCCCATGTATGGTCACAGACACACGTTTTTATTATAAAACTTTACAATAGACAATAATAAATGCATAAAACAATATTATTTTCTAGTACCTGTATATTTAAATCAGGTTAAAGATTTGTATTTTAAAGAGAATGTAGATTAAAACTTATTGCTAAATTAAAGCTGAGTTTTACCCAGTTGAATATTAAATTTTTTGTAATTTCAAATAACTGTATGCTGTATTCTTCAATAAATAGGTCGAAAATACGGTTTATATTGCCAAAACACTCATTTAGGTCTCAAAATTAAAATTGGAGTTGGTTGAATCACTGGATTTAACACCAGAAAGCTATAACCCACTGTAACCTTTATTTTTTTGAAATTTTCCAGTGTAGCTATTATTTAAAATTGAACTCATGTCGTATGAATTTTGCACACTTAGGACGACGCATTCATCATGGTCCCCACAAGAACAATAAAATTTTCTCTTTATAGAAAAATTAAAGTTACCAAGACTTATAATTTAAATTTTTGTTTCAAATCGCACAAAAATATTGTTTAATTTTGTAGCGCCGAAACGCTGAGATATTTTTCATATTGCGGGAAAAAAATTAGTTAAATATTTATTATTTTACCAAACGGCTATAACAATAACTTTAACAACAAAGTAATAACAACAAAAATCAATAGAAATTCAAAATAACTCGAAAACTTAACAGTGAACTAGTCATACACAAACTAAATTAACTAATAACTTTTGTTATAAGATCTAAAACACTTGTTGTTGTTCTTTTTTAACATTTTGACAATTTTTACTTTTGCGAATTACATTTTTATTTATATTGCATAGCTCTTTCTTTAATTTATGGTCCAATATTGTATGCTCCGGAGTCCCGGCCATATAAAGCGGAGCTCTGGAGATCATAGTTCCTGGGAACAATTGTTTTTTTTATGAATGAACGCGCAGCCACAAAGAGTAATCTACAAAAAATTGTTAGGATTTAAAACAAGTTTTAATACTATTTTTAGCTGCAGTGTTAGACGTTAGACCTATTTTCAACAATTTTAGTAAGTCTAAAAAAACTAATTTTGTAAAAAAAAATGTGTATTATTCATAAAATTAGTGCAAAAAAGTTCAACCTTTTAAAACATTTCACAATTGAACTAAAACAGTCTGAAACAATTAATAACGTTTGGAAATCCATGAATGAAAACCATCGTACTTTCTTCTGCTTTATTATTTATTACTTGTAGAACTTTTGAAAAATTAAGATCTCTCAGGACAGTTTTCTTAAGTATGGAAAATCGCGATTTTTGGCATACGAGATCTCGCGAAATACAGAAATTTTTCATTAAAAATTAATAGGAGTTAAAAAGGCAGAAATACAACAATTATAAAGTGTAAATTCATTATATTATTGGTAGTAGTTGAAATAATTGATATTAAAAATCAAATTGCAACGAAATTTTTTTAAACTCTTAAAAATATTCACTGCTCAGTATTTATTAAAAAAATACTTACAATAAAGAGGAACTGTTACCTTTTTTAATGTACGTAAAAAGTAATGGAAATATTTTTGTATTTATGGTTTAATGTACGATTTTCCGTAAAAAATGAGGTTTAATGTTTTTAAAATTACACCTAAACGTGAATTTAATTTGGTGAAATTTAAAGCTCCAAAATAGTATATTTTATTGAAATATAATGATTTTTAAACTGCCATAATAGCTCTCGTGCTGTTAATCTGTTGTGTGTGCATATTTTAGATTCAATAAAGGCTGTGGGTTTATAAACCTTTTTTAGATCAGTTTAGCAGACGGCTATGTGGCGCAGTCGGGTAGATCAGAGCCACTATTATAATTTTTGAGGTCGAGGGATCGATTCCCATTGTGAACATATTTTTATTGCCACATTTTTTATTTAATATTAATATTTAACATTTTAGATTTATTATAATTTTTTCAATGACTCAAAACAAAAAAATATTTGTAAATATTTACACCGCATTTGTTTCCTACTTTTTGACGCTTATTGGAATTATCGTCGTTGGGATATTTTAAAATATTATAATGCTCTATAATTACAATAAATAATAAAATACATTTTATTTAAGTAATTTTTGTTCTGTATTTCAACTGGTTTTTTTTTATTAAACGCTGTGAAGTGAAAACTGTCTGGAGAGACCTTTAAGCCAACGGAAATCGTATAAAAATACCGCTTTTCCATTCCCGCTCTGGTATTTCTTCCGCGAGATCTCTTGTCCCACCAGGTAGCGCATGAAATCTCTGGTCTTGGCACGACGCTACGCGTCTTCGCACCTCTCTTTTGCAAATATCGCTAAGTTTAGTTTTTAAAACTTCCGCAACTTATGAAACAGTCTAAAACATGAAGCTTTTGAAACATTACAACAACGGGAGTTCTTCCAAAAAAACGTCACCGTTTTCCGCTGTCGCTCTTGTACCTCTTCCACTCGCCCTCCTGGCCAGCTAGGCCGCGCATTAACTCTTTCGTCTTAGCGCGGCGCTTCGCGTCTTCGCGCCGCTCCTCCGCCGCCCGCGTCCGGGCCAGGAAGCTGTTGTCCCTCCGGAGCTCTCGAACCGCACCGCGCTCCTCCCGCTTCAGTTGGCGCTGGAGTCGCTTGCGCTCCGCTTTCCGCGGTCCCGCCGCGATTTTACGCGGACGCTCAGGGTCGAAATTGGCCTCCAGCCGCGGCTCCAGGAACTCTAAATCCTTGGCGGCCGGCTTGCCTGAAATTAAGAAAATAATTTTAAACCTGAATCGTCTAAAAACCAAAATGCTATTTCATCAAAAAAAAAGGTAATCAAAATATCATACTCCCTTTCCTTAAAATTTTTGGATTTCACTATTGGGAAAACCAATTTTCTGACTGGTTAAAGTTTTTAGATTTGTAAAATATTTCTATTTTTTGTGATTTGTTTAAAAACTGGTCAAAATATTGCTGTTCTTTAAATATTTTAATCAAACATAAAAAAAACCCAATTTTTAATTCACACCATTTTTCGAATAATAAATTGATGGAATTATGAGGAGCCATAAAAGTTTCCAAAATAATGTAAAATTGTAGTATTCAAAAATATAAAATAAAAATAAGTTTTTAATAATTTTAAATAAATTTAAATCACGTTTATAAAAACTTACTATTTTTGCCAGACAGGCAAAAACTGTAAGTTTTTATAAACGTGATTTAAATTTATTTAAAATTATTAAAAACTTATATTTATTTTATATTTTTGAAATGTAGTATTCAAAAATATAAAATAAATATAAGTTTTTAATAATTTTAAATAAATTTAAATCACGTTTATAAAAACTTACAGTTTTTGCCTGTCTGGCAAAAATAGTTTCGGTGTTGCTTCCAGCCCACTTGTCTAGCCCGGTTCCTGGTGACCGGCGGGGAATGTAAAATCCCTGCCAAGTCCCCGGGAAGCGTGGGCTGACGACCCGTGGGCTGACGAGTGGGCTATAAAAGCTCAAGATCGGTTCTTGGAGTCATTAAAGTTATAATTTCTCGATATAAGATTGTTACTCTAACATTGACTCCCAGGACCGATCCTTTTGGAAGAAGATTACAGAAGTTAAGAAACTCCAGCTTGGGAACCCTAACGGAGAAACAAACAAGGCGGTGCTCCCGCTCAGGGCCTAGTGGGCATTTTCGTGTATATAAAGAAACTTTGTATACTCTTGTCATACGCACAATTGACATCAGTAACATACAGCAAAAGTTTAACTTTGTGTAACGTCCAACAGCACCCGAACTTTACAAGACAGATTCAACAGACCAACAACAGCTACACGGGACGTTACAAAATGTTTTTTGTGCTTTATTACGAAGACAAATTATTTAATAGGTAGTAGTTTTGTATAAAAATTTAATTTGAGTTGTTTTTTTGTGACAGTTAAATAGCAATATTTTTTAAGTTTTAAAGGAATAAAAAAACTAAGATACATAATTTTGAGAAAATTATCAATGTCCACTAGGGAAATGTTTTAAAATTACATTTAAAAACTAACTCTGATCTGAAAACTGAAAAACATTTTTTTCCAAAATTTGAGAATCAAAATACTAAAGCCATTTTAAATAAGATTTTAGTGAAAGGGCTATGATATACCCTTTTAAAATAAAAAAAAATACGGCAGCCCCTCAGAGGCACAGGCCAGACCCAGTACCTTCCCGATCCCAGTATATTTTATAACACAAAAAAAACACAAAATTCCACTTACCTATAAAAGCCATCGCGCATCGCTTGGTATTTTCTGTGGCTTCTTTGAGGCTCTTCACCAACTTCTCCACCGACTCTCTCAGCGCATTTGGAAACTTTTCCGTCGGCAATCTTTCCAGGTACTTCAAGAAAGCCCTGGAAATCTCCGGAAAAGACGGCAGATCCGCGTACAATTTAGCCAACACTCGAACCAGCTGGACGATTTTGTAAACGCATAATATTTTCAGCAAATTTTTATCGTCAGAGGCTGAGTCCTTACCGAAAATCTTATTTAAAGTCCAAGTAGGAATGGGACCTCCGAATGGCTCGGTAATTAGCAGCATGTTACTCTGCGGTTCCAACGGAGGAAATGTTCCTAAATGTAAAAAAATTAACAATAACACTAAAATTAATGTTTATTTCGGGTCCGTACTAAAACCCCATGGACAAATTCCCCATAGGCCAAATTCCCCATAAACGTTACAAAATCCCCATAAGGTAGTGTAAATTCCCCATAAAAATAATGAGTTTGCAATATTTCCTTTAAATTTTGACACTTGGAAAATACGACAAAACTTATCATGATAAAATTTAATTTGATTTTAGGGCTTTGCTTAGGCTTAGAAAAAAATTAAAGCATTTTTAATGCTTTTATGATTATAACTTAGTTTTTTTTAACACATTTTAGTTTGCAAACGCATTTCTGATTGTTATGGGGAATTCGCACTACATTATGGGGAATTTGGCCATGGGGATTTTACACTACTTTTATGGAGATTTTGCACGTCACCTTTATTCAAGTTTTCCCCAACACTGAAAACCAGCCGGACGATTTAGTAAACGCATAATAGTTTTAGCGTGGTTTTATTGTCCGACATTAAGATAAAGTCTTTACCAAATTTGCAGTATCCTGGCCTGCTCGTGGTGCGAGTGCGAAACGAAGCGGAACAGCTTCTTTCAATGCTTCGTTTTCATCTCAGCCACCTCAAACTATCAACAGAAAAATCAACAGTTACACTTTTCTCTCCATCTTCACAAGAATACAACTACCACCCAAACATGACCATACAAAACCAACTTTTACCGCTCAACAAAAACCCCAAAATCCTAGGTGTCACTTTTGATCTAAAACTAACCTTCAACAACCACATCACCACCATCAACAACAGGGCATCTAGACGCAATAGCATCCTCAAAGCCCTAGCTGGGACCAGCTGGGGACAACAAAAAGAAACAATAGTAGCCTTATACAAAGCTATAGGGCCACGGCCACCCATCCTCAACTACGGAACACCAATATGGTCACCACCTTTAAAAATCCCATTACCAGAAACTTCAATCAACACAAAACTCAGCCCTCAGGATAGCAACTGGTTGCCACAAAATGGGGGGGGGGGGGGGGGGGGGGGGGGTGGGGGGGGGGGGGGGGGGGGGGGGGGTTGGGGGGGGGGTGGGGGGGGGGGGGGGGGGGGGGGGGGTGGGGTGGGGGGGGGGGGGGGTGGGGGGGGGGGGGGGGGGGGGTGGGTGGTTGGTGGTGGGTGTGTGTGGTTGGGGTCCTCACTAGATCATCTTCATCAAGAAACTAAAGTACTACAAATTGAAAACCACACATCTCTTCTTGCAACACAATTTTTCGCCAAGACTATGCAACAGACTCACCCATCCAACAAAATCACAGCAAAAAAATCTAGGCCAAGAGAAATGAAACACACCCTCCAATCAAAAGATGGTCCAATAGCAGAAAGTTTCTTCAACCCAAATCTCACCAAAAAAACCATCCGGACTAACATTCACACCTATTTCGTAAAAGAATCTCTATCTCAACCCCAACCCAATCCTCTACTAAAAAGCAAACCCCATGAAATACACAAAAGCGAACAACACCTTTCAAGAAAACTAAGAGCACTCCTGTCACAACTAAGATCCGGATTTTGTCATCATCTAAATTCATACAAATCAAGAATAAACCCACTAATCAAAAATGAATGCCCGAAATGCCACCAGAAACCGCATGATGTCCACCACCTTTTCGACTGCACCAAAAATCCTACCACACTAAAAGTAGAAGACCTATGGTTTCAACCCGCAAAGGCAGCAGCATTCCTGGAGGAAATTACCTTAAAACTCTGGCTATGCTAACTAACTATGCTTCGTTTTCAAATCAGGATCGCAACAAAAGCAATTACCAACTGCCACCTTTTCGCCAAGCTCCAATCCGAAACAAGCGCTCTGACTGGAGCTTCAAATACTGCGCGCGGGGGATGTCGAAACCATACATGGGCAAGTTGGTCCGGAGTGGGGGGGGGTTAAACCCCACATTAGGGGGGTTAAAATCCGAGAAACGCAAAATACCCATATCGTTTTTTTTTCCGGAGTGCATTTTACCCATATCGTTTTTCGATTTTGAAGGAAAAATAGGTTAAAAACACTAATTTTAGGTAAAAAGCCCTTTTTATTGCATTTTTGAGCTTTTTATTGCTTAAAAGATTCATTTTGACCTCAAAACTTAAGTTTGGAGGCAGTTATAAGTCATTTTAAAGACATTTTTTTCTTCAATTTTCCTAAATTGGGGGGGTTAACTTTTTCTCCCCCCCCCACTTCTGAGTGAGGGGGGGGGGGTTAAACCCCACTTCTCAGAATTTGGGGGGGGGTTAACCCCCCCAACCCCCCCCCGTGCCCATGTATGGTCGAAACCAATCCTGGTCCCAGGGTGACAATAATATACGGCACATGTAACATATGCAACAAAAACATAACTAACAAACAAATACTAATACAATGCAAAAACAAACACCCACACCCACACTGGGTACATGCAAAATGCGGGCAAACCACACTCAAACAATACAAACAACAACCAACATGGTCTTGCCAATTACACACCTTACACCAAACACAAAAAAACAACAACACAAAAACAAAACAACAAACAAACCCCAAAACACAACAACACAATTGAAACATCAACCAACAAAGACACACAACTAACACCACAGCACAACAAGCACAAAACAACATTAACACTCAACACTCCGAATCAAAACTAAAAATAGTACAAATAAACATCAATGGCATCAACACAAGCATCACAGAGCTACAAATGCTCGCCAACAAAACTCAAGCATACATCATCACAGTGCAAGAAACAAAACTCAAAGCATCGCAAACAAATACACCAAAACTACAAGACTACACCACGTGCAGACAAGGCAAAACTGGGGAGGACTACACATATACATACACAAAGACACTATTTTCTCTCAACTCAAAAAAAATTCTGAGATGGGGGTTTAACCTGCCCTCCTCCTCACCCTTCCCCACTCAGAAGTGAGGGGATAGAAAACGTTATCTCCCCATTTTAGAAAAATGAAGGAAAAAAGTCTTTAAAATGACTTCTTTTTAACTGCTTTTCCAAAGTTAAGTTTTAAAGTTAGAGTATTTTAGGCAATAAAAATTTCAAAAATGCTATAAAAAGGCAGACCTGTGCACGGTTTGAAAATACCCCCCCCGCGGAAAAATGAAAAAGTACCCAAAAATTATGACGCCATTTTTTACTTATTATGACGTCATCATTGCGAAATTTTTGCAGTTTTTAGCCTATTTTAATGCATTTTAAGCTATTTTAGACCTATTTTTACTTTTTTTCGATTTTTTTGTCCCTTTTTTCCCGTTTCCTTTCTTTTTTTCTCTTTTTTTTCTTTCCCCCCTGCTTGCCCCCCCGTTTTATTGCCCTCCTCTATTTCAAAAAAAGTTGCACCCCGTGCCCCCCCGTTTTGGAATTGCCCCCCCGTTCAAACCCCGGGGGGGTGCAGTGCACAGGTCTGAAAAGAGCTTTTGACCTAAAATTAGCGTTTTTAAACCTATTTTTTCTTCAAAATCGAAATACGATTGGACTAAAATGAATTCCAAAAAAAACGGTATGGGTAAAATGCGTTTCTCGGATTTTAACACCCACCCCCCTCCCCACTCTGGACTAACTTATCCATGTATGGCCTGAGTTATTAAAATTTTGTAAATTAACTAAAATGCATTACCAACAATTTTTTAGAAAACTTTTTTAAAATAACAATATTGTATTGAAAACAAAATAAAAAATAAACTATTAAATAAATTTATT
>JASAMX010007834.1:0-31967 GCA_030248175.1 Microlaimidae sp. YZB2_3 | reverse complement strand
GGGGGAGGGGTCAGGTCGGACCGCTCTCGAGCTTTGGGGGGAGGGGGGGGGGCCCTGAATTTTTTCTAGGGGGGGGGGTCCAAAATTTTGGTTCTAGGGGGGGGTGCACCCCTCTGTCCCCCCAAAAACACTTATGCATGCAGTGTTCACCGATTCCGAGGTCTTTGTCTAAAGGATTTTTTAAGTCGCGCCTAATTGATCTTACTATTTAACGTCGTACATGGTCAGTATAGGTGTTCCTGCAAGGCCAGTGCTACAAACTCCACACACAATAGAGCTGTATTTGTGCACTGGTTTGCTAGATGGAAAACTGCCGTGTGTGGCCGACGTACAACAACAAACACTCTAGCCATGCCACGCTGGACACATTTCTATAAAAGAAAAGATCCAGCAACCAGGTTTAGGTGGTAGTGGAACCCGTAGGCCCGTTAGGTGCTGCCCGAAGGTCAGTACAGTCCTGGTGGCTCAATGGCACTCCACTCCACCGCTAAAAAGCTAGCGACCACCCCTAAAAAGCTAGCGGGATAAAAAATAGGAGGGGGCTCTAGATTTTCGTCTAGGAGGGGGGGGGGGGTTTTTTTGGGGGTGTTGGTGGCTTTGGGGGGCTTGGGGGGGGGGTGTGGGCATACATGGGCAAGTTGGTCCGGAGTGGGGGGGTTAAACCCCAAATTAGGGGGGGGGTTAAAATCCGAGAAACGCAAAATACCCATATTGTTTTTTTTCTGGAGTGCATTTTACCCATATCGTTTTTCGATTTTGAAGGAAAAATAGGTTAAAAACACTAATTTTAGTTCAAAAAGCCCTTTTTATTGCATTTTTGAGCTTTTTATTGCTTAAAACATTCATTTTGACCTCAAAACTTAAGTTTGGAGGCAGTTAGAAGTCATTTTAAAGACATTTTTTTTCTTCATTTTTCCAAAATTGGGGGAGGGGTTAACCTTTTCTCCCCCCCCCACTTCTGAGTGGGGGGGAGAAACCCCCTTCTCAAAATTTGGGGGGAGGGGGTTAGTTAACCCTCCCCCAACCCCCCCCCCCCCCGTGCCCATGTATGTCTAGGGGGGCCCAAAATTTCGAGGCTAGGGGTGGTGCCCCCCCTTTCTCACTTATGAGGGGTTATACCTACCCCCCAATAATCCGGATTATAGCCGACACCCCCCTAAAATTTGGGGGTACCCCGGACACCCCTCTAAAATTTGGGGGTTCCCAGTACTAAAAACGCAAAAAACGGGGTATTTGAGGTATACCCCAAAAAAATTTGGACACCTACCCCAAAATCGGGGAGGCTGCCACCTATGTTCAACCCCCCCCCCTAGAGCCAAAATTTTAGACCCCCCCCCTAGAAAAAATCCAGGAGGCCCCCTCCCCCCCAAAGCTCGAGAGCGGTCCGGCCTGACCCCCCCATGGAAGGCTGAAATAAATGAACACGGTCAAAAAGCTAGGGGGGGGTGTGGGGGTGGTCGGGTTGGGGGGGTTTTTTGGGTGTGGTTTCGTTTTTTTTCTGGGTTTTTTGTTTTTGTTTTGGGTGGTTTTTTTGGTGCTTTTTTTGTTTTTGGTTTTTTTGTTTTTTTTTTTTTTTGGGTGTGGTTGTTGTTTTTTTTTTTTTTTGGGGGGGGGTTTTGGGGGGGGGAGAGGGGTGTTTACCCCGGGTGAATGACATTTTAAAATCTGGGAGGAGGGTCCAAGGGGGGTTGAACCCCCTAGCTTTCTAGGGCGGTCGACCCGAGGTGGAAGATTTTAAAACCTAGAGGGGGGTCAGGTGAGGTCCAAATCATAGGTGAGAAAGAGGGGGGGGGGCAGGGTGGGGTTCATTGTTCATCCCCCCTAGCCTTGAAATTTTGAGACCCCCCTAGACAAAAATCTAGGGCCCCCCTCTTCCCCCAAATTTCCGAATTTTTTACCCCTGACTCCCCTCTAGATTTTGAAATCTGACCCCCTCTCCCCCCTCGGGAAAATTTTAGGTATCTTTTTTATACTTTTTTATAAGTTTTCTTCCAAAAACGTGAATTATCATCACATATTCATGCTTTTACACCCTTTTTATACATGAATATGGCGTTTATTCAATAAAATGTAGTACTATCCTATAAAAAAACAATTATTAAAGTTATTATGGTTTAATAAAACTGTTTTGCTTTGGGCACCAGACCCCACCTGACCCCCCTCTAGATTTCAAAATTTCTCACCCCGGGTCGACCCCCCCCCTAGAAAGCTAGGGGGGGGCGGACCCCCCTCCCCCCTAAAAAATTTTGGCCTTCCACCCGGGGGCGTACATGGGCAGGGGGGGGGGTTGGGGGGTTAACCCCCCAAATTTTGAGAAGGGGGGTTTAACCCCCCACTCAGAAGGGGAGGGGGAGAAAAGGTTAACCCCCCAATTTTGGAAAAAATAAGGAAAAAAAGCCTTAAAATGACTTCTAACTGCCTCCAAACTTAAGTTTTAAGGTCAAAATGTATGTTTTAAGCAATAAAAAGCTCAAAAATGCTATAAAAAGGGCTTTTTGACTTAAAATTAGCGTTTTTTTTTACCTATTTTTCCTTCAAAATCGATAAACGATATGGGTAAAATGCACTCCAGAAAAAAAACGATATGGGTATTTTGCGTTTCTCGGATTTTAACCCCCCCCCCTAATTTGGGGTTTAACCCCCCACTCCGGACCAACTTCCCCATGTATGGTTAACCCCCCCCCCCAATTTCTGGAAAAATGAAGAAAAAAAAATGTCTTTAAAATGACTTTTAACTGCCTCCAAACTTAAGTTTTGAGGCCAAAATGAATGTTTTAAGCAGTAAAAAGCTCAAAAATGCAATAAAAAGGGCTTTTTGACCTAAAATTAGCGTTTTTTACCTATTTTCCCTATTTGCTTCCCCCCGTTTTATTGCCCCCCCCCCCCCTCGCCAAAAAAATGAAAAAAGTAATCTTAAAATTACGACCATAGGTGTAGTCCCTTCTCCGGGGGGACAGAGGGGTGGCACCCCCCCCATAGCCAAAATTTTGGATCCCCCCCCCCTACAAAAAATTCAGGGCCCCCCCTCCCCCCCCCCAAGCTCGAGAGCCGTCCGGCCTGACCCCCTAGTGAAGGCTTACCCCCTCCCCCCTCCCTACTAATTCCTGTAAAGTATATTTTTTATTTACTGTCGAAAACATGGGTTTTTAGTTAAAAACAGTGTTTAAATACACTTTTTAGGCCTAAATAGGCTGTTTTAATACATAAAATTCTGACATTAGAAATAAAAACACTTAAATTATTGAGTTAAAAAAATTTTGCGAAAAAATTGGACCCCCCTGACCCCCCCCCCTAAATTTGGAAATCTTGCACCCGGGGTTGACCCCCCTGAAAAAGCGAGGGTGGGTCCCGGCACCCTTGGACCCTCACCCTAAAAATTCTCGCCTTCCAACCGGGGTGGACCCCCCTAGTGGACCCGACCAAAAACACCTATGATTATGACGCCATTTTTGACCTGTGATGACGCCATCATCGCGATTCTTTTGCAGTTTTTATTCTATTTCAATGTATTTTAAGCTATTTTAGACCTTATTTTCGCTTTTTTTTGTCCCTTTTTTCTCTTTTCCCTTCTTTTTTCTCTTTTTTCTACTTTTTTCTTTTTTTCTTTCCCCCTGCTTGCCCCCCGTTTAAACCCGGGGGGGGGGCAGTGCACAGGTCGGGACACCAAACCTGTCAAAATGGGGGGACTTCTATCTCTTTCCTTCACCACCCTTCAAATTATAAAAACAATGCCCAGCTCTTCCTTCCGCTTAAAAATAATCTGTAGGTATTTTGACATGTTTTTTTTAGATTTGGAGTTTGGACCTATTTTTCCAAATTTTTTTACCAGTTTGTTCTTTTTTTGCCACTTTAACTGATATTTTGCGTGCTTCCTGTTTTATTTCGTATCCCCATACATTTTAAAACACTTTTTCTGTTTTCTTTCTCCTTCGTTCTGGCGCTTCCTGTTTTTGGAAATGCTCCGTCCCACCGGTGTATCTATAATGGGAGGTCCAGGTCGCCGGTCGCTCAAGTCACCTAAATCTGGGGAAGGGAAGCCTGAATTTTTTTTCTGTGTGTTCCGTATCAGTTTTTTAAATTTTTAAATAGAAAAAACTTCCGTCTAATTCTTTAATTTAATTCATAGAAAATCATCAATGTGGTGGCAGCGCGGTTCGGTGGACAAGAAATGGACTTTGGGCATTTTGCCCTCCGTCTGGTCCACCAACCCCGAGGTCCGGGCACTCTGCCAAGTGAGTCCTTCTGGCTGCACCGAGATCTGACAATGAAAACAGTTCTTGCCAAATACCAAGCCTCTCATCCACCCAACGAATGGAGGTAAGTTGTTAGGTTTTGTCCATATCGTTTTTCGATTTTTAAGCAAAAAGATAAAAACGCAAGTTTTGGGTTAAAAAAACTATTTATTGCATTTTTGAGTTTTTTATTGTTTATAATACTCATTTTTACCTTAAAATTTAAAAAAAGGGTAGTTAAAATTTCCTTCACAGATTTAGGTGGGAGTTACGGTTAACCCTCCTCTTGTGGCCATGTATTCATGGGGATGGGAGCATTGCAATATAAAAATGAGCACCAACCACCCAATGTTTTCAGTATTTATAAGCCCAATATTTTTGCTTTTTTTATCAAACAACTTCTTACAATTACTCAAAAATGCAAAGATTTATATGCGTTTTTTCCGAAAGAACGAAAGAAGTTAATATTCTTTAATTTACTTGTGTTTTTTAGAAATATAAAAGATTGGTTTTGCTTCTGTTGTTTGAAATTTTGTCCTGACTGGCAAACAAAGATTACGCAAAACTATTGCTTACTAAATGTTTATTCATTATTCTGACGTGCATTGTTTTATGAAAGAAGAAGCGTCAGATGACATTGTCCCGGATCCGCAAAATAATCCCTTCCAGAATGTCCAAACTGCTCCTTCTTTTATAAAAATTATTTACAAAATAATCTTTTAAGGTATGAATTGCGTGTACGCTATTTACCGAAGAATTTAGAAGAATTGTTTCACACACAAAAAGCCACATTTTACTTCTTCTATGACCAAGTAAACTAAATTTATACAATTTTAATTTTATACGATGCAAACAGTATAAAACAAAAAAAATTGTATGTTTTTTTATTTTTTACGGTCGTCTAAAAAATATTCCGTTAGAATTAATCACTAATATTGGCTTCTAATTAAATTGACTTGTAATTTCTTATTATGTATTTCCAAAAAATTTTATTGACTGTTTTTGCGAATAGAAAAAAAATTATTGCCTATAATCATACATGTCAAGTTAGTTTAGAGTAGGGGGAGGGGCGGTTAAACCTAGATTTAGGGGGGTTAAAATCTGAGAAAAGCATTTTACCCGTATTTTACCTGTTTTTGTTCTGGAGTGCATTTTACCCATATAGTTTCTCGATTTCAAAAAAAAGATGAAAAACGCTAATTTTAGGTCAAAAAGCTTTTTTGTCGCATTTTTGAGCTTTTTATTGCTTAAAACACTAATTTTGACCTCAACACTTAAGTTTAAAGGCAGTTAGAAGTCATTTTAAGAACATTTTTTCTTCATTTTTCCAAAATTTGGGGTGGTAAACCCCCATCTCAGGGGGTGGGTTGGTTAACCCCCCTTCAAAGCCCCCGTGCCCATGTGTGCCTATACTGCAAACTTTATTTATGATCACTATTAAATATTTGTTTTGTGTAGGTAAGAGCAGATTATATGAGCCAAGTATCTTGGAAGGTGGAGCAAGATGTAGCGTTGGAGCTGGGTTGTCTAGAAATTAGAAGATTTTTTAAAGATTTGCAATCCTCTGCCTTAGAAAAAAAGAGCAACTTGGACTTCCTAGAATCAGAAATAGGCCTTAGCAGATTTTTCCCTGAAAAACTTCTGAAATCCATGAAAGTAAGATTTTTATAAAATCCCCAAAAATGAAAAGTTTATCTGCCCGGCAGGTACAACTAAAAATCAATAAAAAATTCTCAATAAAAGTGTTTAAATACGTCATGACCAATCTGTAAATTTTCGCTATACAAAAGGTTAAATGAATTATAAACTTAAATTAAATTATACAGTTTATGTGTATGTGTATTATAACAAAATATTTTTTAAAATTACTTGAAAATCAGAATTTTCAGCATTACAAAACTAAGTTGATTGCTGCTGGTAAAGCCCGACTAGATCAATGATTTTAAATCCGGCCGGACCGGACGGGATATTTTTATGTACTAAATATTTAAAAGTCAATACTATTGTCTAGTAATGAAATAAAATAATAAAAAGATATTGTATTGGCTTAATACTTGCCAAATAACCTTAATAAAGCAAAGAAACTTTATATACAAATTTATCTCTTTAAACAGAATGTTTCAATTACCTGATTTCCTCTTTAACAATGCCCAAAAGCAATATCTGCAACTAGGACATGATAAATGTTTTTATACTGATAACAATCTAGCATATGATAAAATAAATTCTATTCAAAATGTGAAATAAAAAATCTAATTAAGTTTGTCGTTAACAATACATATATATTTTCTGGAATTATTTTAAACAAATATCTGGTATACCTATGGGAGGTATGCGCTTAAAAACCAAAATATTACCAGAAATTGGGTTATAAAAAATTAAAAAGAAAATATTAAAATTTCTGAAAAAGTTACCAAACAAATTGTGACGATCCCCTGATACTATACCAACCTTATTTTTTAAAACCTTTAGCAATAGCAAATGTTCTAGCTGAGCCTCTAACTATAATTTTCCAAAAACAAACAAAACCAAAATGTGTAAAATAGAGTAGCTATTACCTGATTTCCTCTTTAACAATGCCCAAAAGCAATATCTGCAACTAGGACATGATAAATGTTTTTATACTGATAACAATCTAGCATATGATAAAATAAATTCTATTCAAAATGTGAAATAAAAAATCTAATTAAGTTTGTCGTTAACAATACATATATATTTTCTGGAATTATTTTAAACAAATATCTGGTATTCCTATGGGAGGTATGCGCTTAAAAACCAAAATATTACCAGAAATTGGGTTATAAAAAATTAAAAAGAAAATATGAAAATTTCTGAAAAAGTTACCAAACAAATTGTGAAGATCCCCTGATACTATACCAACCTTATTTTAAAACCTCTAGCAATAGCAAATGTTCCAGCTGAGCCTCTAACTATAATTTTTTAAAAACAAACATAAAACCAAAATGTGTAAAATAGAATAGCTAAACAATAATTTTAAGCAGATATTTGATTTAAAAAATGAAAGGCCTATAGAAACAAACAAACAAACTATTTAATGTTAAAATTCTAGTAAAACAACAAGAAAAAAATTTGCATAAACTTAAACATATAGACTCAAAACTGTAATTTGTGTGTAATATAAATTTTATTAAAAAACAAAATATACAAAATACAAAACAAATTAATAGGTATATATAGAAAGCTTAGCAATAAGATTACATATAATTAAATTGAAAAAATTAAAGACATAACCAGGGGCGTAGCCAGGATTTTGGAAAGGAGGGGAGGGGTTGCACTCCATACAAATTTTTCGAAAGGGGGGGGGGTTGTAGGCATACATGGGTAAGTTGGTCCGGAGTGGGAGGGGGTTAAACCCAGGGACGTAGCCAGAGTTTCATTTTGGGGGGGGGCGGATTGTAGTACAAAAAAAATTTCGGGGGGGGGGGGCGGAGCCCCCCCATAATTTTTGAAAACGTTAAAAAAGCAGGGATAAACGTAGATAAAGCTGTATAATACACTGTTTTTGGCCTAATAACCTATTATCTAATGTTTTTAGCGGTAAAAACATGTTTTCTTAGTTAAAAATTACATAAGCACACATTGGCAGAGCCTGGATTTTACAAAAAAGGAATTTAGAGACGTTAGTTTCAGACCCCTTGGCTAAACCCACATTGTAAACCAAAGCACATAAGCAGCATCTCGGCTCCATGTTTTCTAGAGTACCTACCTATATGAAAAAAATCCGAGCCAATGCTATAAGCGGCAGGAAAATTTAGGAGGGGAGAGGTACATAAATCAACCAATACGATTGTTTGTTTTGCTTTCTGTGTAGTACTTATTACTTATAAAAATTATTGTACTAACTTTGAAATAACATTAGCATCATGCAACATAAATAACGAGATATATGTATGTATACTATAGAAAGTGACCGCTGAGCGAAGCGAAGCGGAACAAATTTTTGGTTTTTGTGGGTTCATTGGGGTACTAAAATTATTTTAAAGTTTGGCGCCGAGCGATTAGCGAGGCGCTAGAAAATTTTGAATTTTTAGCCTCTGAAAACCCCCAAATTTTACTATCTGGCGACCATTTCGGGGGGGGGGGGGGGTGGGCCCCCCCCCGCCCCACCACTATCCTTATTTTTCCTCCTATCCGACCGTTTCGGGGGGGGGCCGGCCGCCCCCCCCCTAGCTACGTCCCTGGTTAAACCCCGAATTAGGGGGGGAATTTACCCCCACCCCAGGGGGGTTAAAATCCGAGAAACGCTAAATACCCATATCGTTTTTTTTTTCTGGAGTACATTTTACCCATATCGTTTTTCGATTTTGAAGAAAAAATAGGAAAAAAAACGCTAATTTTAGGTCAAAAAGCCCTTTTTATTGCATTTTTGAGCTATTATTGTTTAAAACATACATTTTGACCTTAAAACTTAAGTTTGGAGGCAGTTAGAAGTCATTTTAAAGACATTTTTTCTTCATTTTTCCAAAATTGGGGGGTTAACCTTTTCTCCTCCCCCCACTTCTAAGTGGGGGGTTAAACCCCCTTCTCAGAATTTAAGTTAAACTTAAAACATTTTAAGTTTAAAAATGGTATAAAATTAAAAATCGTGCGACAGCACGAAAAAATTTCAAAAATTGTCTTTGAAATTCATTAGAAACATCATTTAAAAGTTGTAAAAATGTATATAAATGTCGAGCGCTGAGTGGAAAGAAGCGCGAAAAAAATTTTAAAAATTGTTCTCTTAGGACTCCCAAATTTTTACCTCCGCCAGCCAAAAAAGGGGAGGTTACTACAACCCCCATAAGCCCACTCCTGGCTACGCCCTTGGACATAATCAAAAATGAAAACATTAATATCCTATCGCAGGATAATAGCATAGCATAAGTCAAAATTTGTGGTGGGAGTGTCAAAAAAATAAGTAAAATTAAAGTAATGTTATTTTATTCCTGTAAAAAACTCAAATCCGGCCAAGATCCAGTTTAAAACAAAATCCGGCCGGACCGGAGCGGATCCAAAAATGGCCGGATATACCGGATCCACTGGACTGGACTGGATATCCGGTCCGGCCCTAGCTGCTCGTTTGGGTTATAGCATTATGTTTTTGACAAAGCTTGAACTTTTATTTTAGACATAATTAATAGTGCTTGGCTGGTAGAGGGAGGAAAGGGGCAGGGGCAGCCACCCTTATAATATATTGGTTTGATAAATAATATTCTCATTCTAATCGCAGTAAACTCGGTGTCCCGAAATTTGATCATCAGCATTTGATCACCGAGCATTTGACCGCCAGCATTTGATAGCCGCACACTTGATCGCCTACCATTTGATAGTGTCGACAGAGTGGCCTTCACGCAGCGACACTGCCTAGATCAAGCAATGGGAATGGTTAACAGCTTTACCCCTTTTCCAGTCAACTTGGACGATCTTCGCCAGTGCTGACTGCCGATGCAACTTTACACCATAGATGAACATGGTTACCAAAGCTAGGGGGTGTTTACCCCAGGTAAATGACATTTCAAAATCTAGGGGGTGGGGGTCCTAGGGGGTTAAACCCCCCCTTAGCTTTCTAGGAGGGCGGGGGGTCAACTCGGTGGAGTGGAAGATTTTGAAACCTAGAGGGGGGTCAGCGGTCAGGTCGGGTCCAATGTCCGAAGCAAAATAGTTTTAAACCAGTAAAGGGTTAATAATAGTTTTTTTATAAGATAATACTACATTTTATTGAATAAAAAGCTATATTCTGATATAAAAAGGGTATAAAAACATGAATTTGTGTTAAAAATTAACGGTTTTGGAAGAAAATTCTGTATAAAAAAGTACTTAAAATTTCCCCAAGAGGGAAGACGGGTCAGATTTCAAAATCTAGAGGGGGGTCAGGGGTAAAAAATTCGAAAATATATGGGGAGGCGGCCCCTGGATTTTTTTCTAGGGCAATGTTGTTTGGCAATTTTTGATTCAACAAGGCAATGTTGTTTTGGCAATAAAAGACTTATTGCCAAAACCAAATTGCTTGTTTAAATATTTTATTTAAATTTTTTAAAATTATGTTCGGTGGGGTTTTTATTAATTTGGTGGGGAGTTTATACTGTTTGGGGGCGAGTTTTAACGTCTGCTTTAATGCAACACGAACTGCCGCGATCAAATGCTTGGCGGCCAAGGCCAAATGCTCAGCGATCAAGTGCGCGGCGATCACGTGCTGGCGGTCTAATGCTCGGCGATGAAGTGCTGGCGATCAAATTTCTAGAATCGTAAACTCTAGTCATATTGTGTTGTCCTAACTAAACAATGCCTATTATAATAGTACACTTAATTTTAGAACAAACTGCTACGAAAATGTATTCAGCAGCATTTTAAACGCTTTGCGACGTTTTCTGAAAGCGAGTGTATGTTTAAGTTTCTGGAAATACTAGGAAAAATCGCCAGATACGACATCGAAATTTTCAAGTGCTCTCTTGGGGTAAGCTTTTTCTTGTAGTTACCATTTTTTGTTATCATTCTGTTTGAATTACCGATTTTGTAAATTGAATACCAACATTTTTTTTGAAAATTGATGAGGATATGGTTTTGATATTTAAAGATATGGTTTGGATATTTAACACCGTAAAAACCAAAATTCAATATTTTCATTGTTTTAACATCACGTCCATCAATTAGAGGGCTGCTCCCCGGCCCCCTTCCGGTTTTTGGGGAGGGGGGGGGGCCCCCCCCCCCCCCCTTTCCTGGCGGAATGTGCGCCCTTCCCCTGCCATTTCCCGTATAGCGCTGTTACAATGTTTCCAACACCTGTATTTGTTTTTTTTGAGGAAAAGCTTTGGAGGAGCAGTTTTTTAAATGCTTTAACAGACCTGTGCACGGTCTGGAAATGCCCCCCGTTTTATTGGAGGATTTGCCCCTCCACCGAAAAAAATAAAAAAGTACCCTAAAATTATGACGCCATTTTTGACGTATGATGACGCCATCATCGCAATTTTTTGCAGTTTTTAGCCTATTTCAATGTACTTTAAGCCATTTTAGACCTATTTTTACCTTATTTTCGCTTTTTTTGTCCCTTTTTTCCCTTTTTCCTTCTTTTTCCCCTTTTTTTTTCTTTTTTTCCCCTGCTTGCCCCCCATTTTATTGTCCCCCTGTTTCAAAAAAGTTGCCCCCCGTGCCCCCCTCGTTTTGAAATTGCCCCTCACCCAATAAAACCCGGGGGGGCAGTGCAAGGTCTGGTTTAACAAAACTTTAAATTATCTTCTAGAATTCTAGAAATAATGCTTGCCTCATAAAGAAAAAAAGAAGAAAATTTTTATTACTATGCATGGATTAGTCGTGGAGCTATTTAGGGGCGCCTCAAGGTTTGTTAGCACGAGTTTGTTGTGTTGATAAAATGTTGTTATACAAAATGCCATTTTTACCACCTGAATTCTTAAATTTAATCTAATTTCTCGTTTATTTCAGAACGGTTGGTCTGTTCCGATCGAAGTAGTTGTGGGACCGGATATGGGTATTAGTTATATGACCGATATGCGATGCAATGTAAGACATTTTATGTTTATTTATGTACTTTTCTAGCGATTTAAATTTGGAAACCTTTTATGCAGTAGTAGTAGACATTAAAAAAAATCGAGCTATATTTTTTTAACGGGATGCTTTCAGTTATTAACAAAAAATAGACGGATCTAATTAATTTGTAGAAAAAAAGTTCAATGTTGTTAAATCTTAAGTTTTAAAAAATGTTTTATAAAATGGAAAGAACTTGATGATTGATTATAAAACAATACTAAATAAAACCAAAGAATACTCATTTCTATCTACCCTTTCATTTTTAAAAATTTTACGATTATTAAATAATTATATAATGATAAAATCTTAAATAAATTTATAAACATAAAGTAAATAATAATTTAATTTTATTGTGATTTTAGCCGACGAAATTGGCGGAATTTATTCAAGTTTTGGATATCCGGACTTCCGTCTCTGCTCCTGAAACCTCTCACAAGGCCACAGTCACAATGAACGTCTCGGGTACCTCTGAAGTAAAAAAATTTATGGATTATCTAAAAACAATGTCACTTAAAATTAAACTAAATTACAGGTTGACTTTACTTAAAATTACACTGACTAAAGTGTAATTTTAACAGTTTTATTTTGAAGTAAAAAGCAATTTTTTTTGTTTCGTATTTTTAAACAATAATATCGCGTAATCTAGCCTTATAGTAACGGTTTTAAGTAATAAAATGAAACAAAATAAAATCGTATAACAAAATATAGCATTTAAACAAAATCGTATAGCAAAATATAATATTAAAACAAAACTAACCTAAATACGCATATTATCTGCATAACTGAGCTTAGACCGGGAAGCTACGTAGAGGGCAGTTTATGTGTATAAAAATTGAACAATTAGTGTTTGTATAAAAAATGTACTGGTTTTTAATACTCTATGCAGATAATATCGAAAACATTTTCATCAATTTTTTTACAATTAATAATACGTAGTTATTTTAGAATTTGATAATAACTTGCCCAAGCCTTACAATAGCCGAAAGCCTAGCAGACTTGGTGGACGGCTATCATATGCTGATGACTCAATCTGACGTATCAATATGGACAAAAAGAGGTATTTAATTGATTTTGCAAAATTTTTTATTTTGTGTTTCGCAACTTTTTCCAAACCAGATATTAATGTTAAATCCTATATTGTATCGTTAATTTTTATAAAAAAACTAGCGTTCTTTAAATCCTTTGTTTTAAAATATAAAATTTTATTTTTTTGTTGATTTTGCAGCGTAGTAAAATTTTATGATAAGTTTAGCCGGTTTTCGGAGTTCCATATTGACAGATATTGAAGTATTTCGGGGTTTTAATCCCAATCTTTAATTGCAAGCAAACAAGCTTCAAATAAAACTTTACTCCGACGTTTTGAAACTTCTTCTTCAAACGCTTTTAACGTCAGTGGGTAGGTTTTAAACTTTTAAATTGTATAAGATATATACTTTTTTAGAAGATTCAATTTTTGACATTTATTTTTCTTTAAAAAATTGTTATCGTCTACAATCATTAAATGACACCAATAAAATACATGTCAAAAATAGAATATTTTTACATTTTTCATTTAGCGTATCTTGAATAAATAACACTTTTTTAATTAAAAAGTTAAAAATTAAAAAAAAAATTTTTGACATTAAAAATATTACCTGCGAGGGACTCGAACCTACGGGTTTAAGTCCGACACTCTCACCACTCGGCTACTGGCCCATCTGAGATCTTTTCGTAAAAGATACTTTTAAACAAACGTTTCGAAATGTAGTTTCTCGGCGTCAAATCAAAAAAATTTAAATGAAAATTAAAAAATTGATTAGCTCAGATTTTAATGACATTTTGGAAATAGTTAGACACTAGTCTAATCAATACTTTGAATTGTATTTGATTAAAACACTAATTCAGGATTTTTTTATTTGATTTTTCTTTTATATAAATCGATTTTTTAATTTTCTTAAAATTTTGAATTACGTTTTATTCCAAACCACATCTAGAGTTGCCCCCTATTTTTCGTTAACTTTCTATAAAATTGCAGAAAAAACTGAGCGAATCAAATTTTTTAAATGGCCAAAAATTGTTTTTTGAGCTTGCAATTCATCAAACTATATCTCGAAATAGAACATTCGGTAAACGTTGAAACTATTGCCGTTAGATAAATCATAATCTGAGTTTTCGATCGCACTATACTTTTGTCAGACAAAAATTAATATAAGTTGATATCTAACTTTTAGTAAAAATCGTCATAACTGTGGTGTTCTACCTTAAGTGAAATAAATGAATTGTTATAGATGTACATATTATTATTTTTCAACCAAAAACAATATAATTAAGCGCGATTGTTAATTTTAATTCAATACAATTTCGAAAATTTGGGTCGCGGCCGGCGGGTGAGTTTTTGGACCTTTTTTTTTTGGGGGCGGAGATAACTAATAAAACAATTCAATATTTTGAAAATTTTTAACCATTATTTAGAGCTATATTAAGCCGGAACTAAAGTTTCTCGTATGTAAATTTTTTTTGGTTTTGAAAAAAAACAAATATTTTGTTGTGCTTAGTTAAATACAAAAAGACCGCAAATTTTTCAAGTAGATGTTTTATTTGTATATAGTATTTCCAGTTTCAAAAATAATACGAAACAATGCATTTAATTTGAGAGGAACTTTGTTTCGTGGTGGGACCGCCGACCCAATTTTTGTTATGCTAGGTAGGTCCATACAATCTCGATATTCTATAAATCCGCCAATGTTATGCAAGTTAAAATGAATTTTTTTTTTTTGTTTATTTTTTTTTTAAATTTTGTGTAACCGAAATTTGCGAACCACATATTTTATTAACTGAGGCTCAGTCTTAAGTAAGGAATGTACCATGCTTTGTTAATGGGAGGGTTGTTTCTAGTTAATAACATAAATTTTAGCAGTAAAAGAGGGCATAGATAAGATAGGTAGGTTGGTCGCATTGGAATAGTATATCCAAACCCAATAGCAGTACCTGCATTTTTATCAAGTCCGCGTGTTTTTTGTACATAAATAACGTTTTACCATTTTTACAGCGGCATTCAAACGTGTAACATTTCAAGGTAGGTTTATAATTTATGTTATTATCTCGTCACGTCACGTTATTTTCTTTTTTAAAAACTTTGTTATTTACTGTTAATTATTTTAAAACTATTTTTGTGTTAAAAAATACTAATTAAGAATTTTTAATTGGATCTGGATGAAACATAAAAATGCGCTTTACTAAACGTTTTGTGTCGTATCCTTGGTTAATTTGTAAAAACTTAATTTGGTCTTTTTGTAAAACCTTTAATAATGTTTGTTTCATAATATGAAACTTAGTGCTAGCGCTTCATTGAAAAGAAGCCTGGATAAAAAATAAAAACCAAAGTGTTTTTCTAAATTTAAATCGCTTTTTTAAATAGTGTACTGTAAATATTTCGTTTATTATTTGTTGACAAATATGAATCCATTTTCATCATTCTTCGTATACATTTATTTTAATTAAATCCTTGCTGCTACGGCAAAATGAGCACGTGTAAAACTGCAATGACTGACTGAGATAAAAATATGTGTTAAAATACAACGCAAACACTCACAAAAAAACTCCCCAAATTCTAAGACAGTACAACTAATTTCTTAAAAAACTTCTATATGTTTTTGCTAATTTTTCATAAACTTGTTTAAAAAATATTTTAAGACATTTGAAAACAATAATATAAACAAAATATCAATGCTTTGCTAATTAGCCTCGTTGGGAAAATACCGTACATTTTTGATTTTTTAGACCTACTGTCTCCTTCTATTAGTAGGCCTTTAGTAGACAGTCCTTCTCTCAAATCCTAAAAAGACGGCCCTGATTATTGATAATTTTTATAATTGCCAGCGTAAATACAAAATCAGCAAAATGCTGGTGACAATTGGTTATACAGAAGACACACAAACCTGTGCACGGTCTTAACGATCACAGTTTATTAGTGCCGCTCTTCATTTTGATGCTCAAAAAAGAAAACAAATATTACTAAAAAATATACATTATTTTTTACCCATTTTTGCCAAATTTTTGTAAGAAATTCTACATAATTTAGAAGAGGGTATCAGAAATGCTCCGAAAATCATGAAAAGCTGCCCACCTATGATTGTTCGTATCCTCATTACACAGCTAACGATGCATACATAGATTACATTACACAACCAAACCAAGCCAACAAATAAACGCAATAAACGTAATAACAAATTTTTGACTTAATGTTTTTAACAATATACGTTATTTATGATGATTTTTAGATCATTCAGTCATGACACTAATAAAACTTTGCCGTTCACGCGTATTTCTAGCACTTTTTCACGTATTTCTGCGAGTACCTGTGTCTAAACTGTAAAAATGTTAACATAAAAGTTTGATTGGGTTCAAAACCTCGCTTCCTAAAAGTGTTTGAATCTTTGAAACCCAGGCACAGGTCTGACACACGGAACTCCTGTGTGTGGACATTGGACTGATGCCAAGCTCTTATTATTAGTGAAAGCCTATTGGAATAATATAAACCAATCATGAATGCAATTAATAACAAAACTTTATATTGGAGGAAACTGTCCCAGAGCCACAGTCGTTTATATATTTATCATGATCATTCCTAAAAAGTCACTGAAATCATAAAATGCAGTAAAACACTTTTGGATTCGACTAAACTTTCATGTTTCCTTCCGCTAGTCTTGCATGAAATACCGGCTTTCGCCTTCAAACTTTTTAGATTTAATTACTTGTTTAAATTATAAAAATGGTAAAAAAATATAAATTTTATTGTTTAGATTTTTTCTCCGAAGTATCCCCTTCAACACGAAAAAAGGACGTTATCACTGTAAAATCCTATAACATTTCATCAAGTAAGTAATTTTTGCACCATTGTTTTATATTTTTTTTTTCAGCTTTATTCATTATTCTTACAGTTTAAAAGAAATCTGATAAAAAATGTGTAATATTGTGATTTTTTGTGTATTGTTTTATTTACAGTATCCATTAAAAAATAATGGACAATCTTCCCCTGGCTCGTTGATGGGTTAAATTTATTTAGATTCAAATTTTCTGCTTTTTAAATGAACGATGAGGTCTTAATGTAAAAAAATCTTGCTTTACATTTTAAATTGGCTTAGCCGTGATTATTGAGAGGTTAAATCATAGTTGAACATGGAGTCTGGGCAGACGGGTGCTTTACCCCCCCTTACTTTAAAAGCTGCCTTTAAAAATTCTTCCCTCCCCCCGTTTATAATATTATCTGAAAACACAATTTTTAAGTATAAGTATTGAACATTTTTTAAGTATCCAAGAAGACAAGGTTTACTCAATTAACTTTATTAAATAAGGTGATTTGAAACAGCTTTGTTTTGAAACGAGACTCCCACTCCTCTTCTAGATTTCAACCTGATTCATCCATGGTTTTTTTAATAATTTAGAGGGTTTTAAAGAG
Organism: Microlaimidae sp. YZB2_3; assembly: GCA_030248175.1. Taxonomy (NCBI): domain Eukaryota; kingdom Metazoa; phylum Nematoda; class Chromadorea; order Desmodorida; family Microlaimidae; species Microlaimidae sp. YZB2_3. The sequence continues at coordinate 14,756 of JASAMX010007834.1, read as the reverse complement.
ATAAATTTGTTTTGCAAAAACCACATTTTTGCGTTTTTAGTACCAAAACCCATAATTTTTAAGGGAGGGGTACCGAGAATGTCGAAAGTATTGGTATTTATAGGGTTTTTGTGTGTATGTGTATCCCCACGCCAAGCCAACCCATAGGTGGGCAGCTTCCCGGATTTTTGGGGCAATGTGTATCCAACCCCCGAAATTCGGGGGGGCTGTCCCAAAATATTTTTTTGGGGTATACCTCAAATACCCCATTTTTAGCGTTTTTAGCGCTGGGACCCCCCAAATTTTAGGGGGGATTTCGGCTATAATCGGGATTTTTTGGGGGGTATAATCCCCCAACCTCCCCCCTGGCCACCTGTGCCCCAAACCCCTCCCCCCACTCCCCATATTCACGCATATGGTTACGTACTCCTAGTTTAGCCAACCATGCTCATCATTAGACTTCAGATCATCTTAATATTTCCAGCCGGTATTTCAGGAGGTCAGATCTGAGCTTTTACGGTGATTAAACCCTGACAAACCCATTGGGATTCGAAGTGGAACGCTAAAATAAATAGTACTCTTGTTGTAAACGAACAGACCTGTGCACTGCCCACCCTCCCGGGGTTTTATAGGCAAATACTTAAATTAATTTAAGCAAAATTAAAGTAATTTCAATGGGTAGATTTCTGGGCTTTCCAAAACAAGAGGGGGCATGGGGGCAACTTTTTTGAAACCGGAGGCAAGAGAAAAAATGGGAAAAAAGGGACAAAAAAGCGAAATAAAAGTAAAAATAGGTCTAAAATGGTTTAAATGCGTTGGAACAAGCAAAAACCGCAAAAAATTCGCGATGATGGCGTTATAATTGGTCAAAAATGGCGCCAAAAATGGGTATGTTTTTATTTTTTGGCGGGGGAGGCAAATCCTCCAATAAAGCGGGGGGCATTTCCAGACCGTGCACAGGTCTGAAACGAGATATTAATTGGTGATTTTGCATATTCTTTTCAAGGAACGATTTATGCTAAAGTGCCTTTTGTTTTATTTTAAAAGTAGGTTTTTTGTTTTGAAAACTAAATTAACTATATAATTCAATATAATAAATGAACTTTAAAGAGGAACCGCTAGATTAAACTTTCAAAACAAGATATTAAAATAGCAGAAAAAAATTTAAAAATGCTACTTTGCTCATTTACTATACTACACAACTTCATTCTAGGTGAATCAACAGACGGTTTTGATGAAAATGATATCGATCCTGACTATGCAGCTCCGTTAGGTTAGTAAAATTATTTTAACTCGTATAATTTTGTTTTATTTGAAATAAGTAGTAAAAAAAACCTTGGTTGTAAATTAATCATAAATTATTATTACACATAGTGTTCTTTTTTTAAAAAGCACAACACAGTATAGTAATAGTGAAATTAATCCTTCAGTTTTGTATTATCAAGTTTAAAAAAATTAATAAGATTATGCCGATGAGTTTCATTAATTAAAAGATAATTTCCGGAACGCTTTGTCTAATTACATTATAATCAATTATCATAAAATTCGAAACTGTTACTTTAAAACCGCTATTATATCATAAAGTTATCAGTGCGTTTAACAGGCCTTTTTTTATTCTTTATCCCGTTTTATAAGTAACTTGATTTTGATGTCTGCAGTTTGTTATTTAATATTCAGAGCGAGATTGTGGCCTTGATCGAGCAGTAATTTCGCTCGAAGAACTTTTGGGAGAAGGACAATTCGGTGACGTGTTTAGAGGGTCTTACAGTGAAACGGTACGTTCATTGATTTGTGGTATCAATTCTTGAATGTAAAATTTGGAATTGTACGATTTACTAATTTACTTTTCTAAAAATTTTACGTATATTTTGTTTTGTTTAAATTCTAGTAAAGAAATCCAATCTAGTCTAAAGGTATAGTCTATTGGTCTAGTAAGGACTTAATTTTGAGGAGTCTAAATTTTGCCATTGGCTTTGTATTCGTTTTGCTGTGTTTAAAATAATGTAATGATATAATACAACGCACAAAATTGTTTACATAACTGCAAATAAAAAGCAATTTACAACAAAATGGTTAGAATGATAGCCTTGAAAAACCTAATTAATTATATACCTATTTCTTTATAACACCCTAAAATAAGTTTTAAGTGTAATAAATTAATTTAGCAAGTATGCAAATGAAAAGCAATTTACAACAAAATGGTCAGAATGATAGCCTTAAAAAACCTAATTAATTATATACCTACTTCTTTATAACACCCTAAAATAAGTTTAAGTGTAATAAATTAATTTAACAAGTATTCAATTTAATTTTAGATTTTATTTCTAATAAAGTTTAGTATTTTTCCATGCAATACTCCTTCATAGGAACTTTTTTTATTATTTGAAACCATAATAAAATTTAATAGTTTATCGTAAACCAGGCACACCATTGATTTGTGTTTTCTTCAGTAGTAAAATGATAATTTTTAATTTAGCCTGAATGTAGCATAGCTGTTGCAGTAAAAACGTGCAAAGAAAGTGAAGTATCACACGCTGACAACTTTCTTGAAGAAGCATGTATGTCAACTTTTTTTTTCACTCAATATTGAATTCGTCAGACAGAAGTGTGTTGGGATAGAAAAAAATTTGGCGGGTTTTTTAATATAATAACGGCTTGAAAAAAAGTCGAAGTAAATAAATAGAAGTAAATAGTACCGAATACCTGGTATTTAAGAAAATTTCGAAAAATTACTACATCATTGAAATATTGTTTTTCTGTTAATTGAAATAGTGCAAAGAAAATTTTAAAAAAGTTGAGGTTATTATTTTTGTTTTCAAACAAAATTTATTTTAATGAATTTTTATTTGAAAAATTGTAATATTTTATAGTAAAAGCATTATAGCATTTAAAAATCTCTATTTTTAAGTCAAATTGTGATTCAATTTTTTTGTACTGTGTTTTTGGAGCAATAAGTACAAAACTTGAAACCGAAGCTTTAAAAATAGATATTTAGAGCAAAAAACAACACTGGTTTTGCTTATATTTAGTGTTAATCTTAGGTTTTAGAGTTTTACTCTAAAATTTCGGCTTTAAGGTTCTCACTTCCGATTCCATGTTCCCAGTTCTCGGCTATCATTTCCAGGTTTAAGCTTTCTCGGTTCTAACGATTTTATATCTATTTTTTATTAATTAAGTAGTATTCATGAAACTTTGCTGTGGCCACATCCGGAGTATACTGGCCTGAACAATATATACTGGCACTTTCATTCCGGGCATAGCCACCCCGAGGTAATACTGCTCATTATCAAAAGTTGGTTGGTTAACGATTGTGCATTCCAAAGCTTTTTTATGAGGCAGGCAGGTGTTAATGTCCAAATTCCATAAACTAAATTTTGCTAGAAACTTTTTTCAAAATTTCAAAAACTTTGATTTATTGATTTTATTGTTTAGATGTTATGCGGCAGTTCAGCCATGCGCATATTATTAAACTGATAGGTGTTTGTTTTGAAAATCCTATTTGGATTGTCATGGAATTAGCTCCGCTTGGGGAGGTAATTAGATTTTTTTTTCATCTTCATTAATACTAAATTGTAACGATGTTTAGTTGTCATTTATGTAAGTTATTTAATTTATGATACAATATTAAGCATTTGAAACAATTATTAGATGCTGTATTCCAATAAACTTTTAAACTTTTAGTTGCGGTCTTATCTTCTCAGGAATAAAGGTGCTTTAGAATTAACTATTTTGATTCTTTTTTGTCGACAACTCAGCATGGCCTTGTCTTATTTAGAGAGCAAGAAGTTTGTTCACAGGTTAGTTGCTATTTTTTAATGGTAAAATCAGTATTTTGTGTAATCAAGTGTGATCAGAAACTGAAGATTGTTTAGCTTCAATGTTAATCTTGTAAAATATTTTTGTGATATTAAAGATTTAGATCTAGTCCCAACCTATGGGTTCGTAAAGATAAGCTATTTTCCAAAAAAAATCCCTCTAATTTGCTCCACTCACACAACCATCCCTTATTTCATAGCAATTTGCTAAGCTGTAAATTTTTTTAAGACTCGCTTAATATTAGCGTAATATGTGAAGATAGGGGAAGCGGGGAGACCTAGCCTTGAAATTTTGAAAAATCCGTGGGCTTTCTCCCCCAAATTTTTTTTCATTTTGATATCCTACTCCCTCTATAATCTTCAAATGGACCCTTTCTCCTACCGCTCTCAGGCAATTTTTATGGTGACATGATTGAAAATTTGTTGGTTTTGAGATGCCATTTTTAAAATTTTTTAACGCTTGGCTCCATTGATTTCTCCTTCACATTTAGCCTCATTGTTTAAACTCTTCGAAAAACCCCACATTTTAAAGTGTAATTTTTTATTTAAAATCTTTATGTCGTTTTTATAAAATTTTCGTCGAGACTAGTAATAATATAATTTTGTACCTTTAACCCGGTTGCTGCAGCTACTGCGTGGCCATCAGGCACTATAATGTGATTTACCGACATTTTTTTAACATTTGCATAACCGCCGTCACTATGGCGTATTGCAACAATAGTAGGGATATCGGGTTTCCTTTGTCTGGAATTGGAGCTATATACCTTAAAAGACCCTTTGGGCGTCGTGGTAAAACGGAATATGACGTGGACAGGGTGATGAAAAACTCTAATAATTATACTCGTCGTAACTTTCCTTTCAACAAAACCAAGACTGCGGTTTTGCTTTTTCAAAAAATTAAAGTATTTTTTTGGTCAGAGTATTTTACTCCAAATGGATAGAAAAACAATTTAAGTAAACCCCTTCTTGCTGGACCTAACCTACAGCTGTGGCCAGTAAAATACCATCGGAAAGCTGCCAACAAAAACAACAATATTTAACCCTTTTCGTAAATTTACGCCTTAAAAGTTTTTTTTTTGGTTGACCGCGCCTTTTTTAAACTTTTGTTTAGTATGAAACGTTTAAAATAAAAATAATTTTTTTTCTTCTTTTAGAGATATCGCAGCAAGAAACGTATTAGTGTCCACTCCCGAATGTGTTAAACTATCAGATTTTGGGTTAAGCAGGTGGATCGAAGAAGAGTCTTTTTATACTGGTATGGTAACGAATATTAAAAATAGTTAGAAGTTAGAATTAAGAAGAATATATATCACGAGAGAATGTTCGACTGTACACTGAAATTTTGACCAAAATTTTGCTAGAAAGGTCGCACTTTCAAATACGTGTGCGACTTTTCTCGCAAAAATCCACCATTTTCTGCTTGTTTTTCCACGCTACGATTTTTAACACAGTGTTAGTTTTAGTGGGGACTGCGATGCTACTTTTTTTGCACTATACTGCTTTATTCACACTGCAATTATTTGAGCACTGCGAGCAGACCTGTGCACGGTCTGAAAATGCCCCCCCCGTTTTATTGGAGGATTTGCCCCCCCCCCCCGTTTCTATTGCCCCCCCCCCCCCGCCAAAAAATGAAAAAGTATCCTAAAAATATGACGCCTATTTTGACCTACGCGCGCCCGTTAATGACTGCCTCCGCGATTTTTTGCGTTTTTAGGCTATTTCAATGTATTTTAAGCCATTTTAGACTTTTTTTGTTTTTTTTTTTTTTTTTTTTTGTTGCCGTTTTTTTTGTTTGCTTTTTTTGTTTTTTTTTCTTTTTTTTTTTTTCTTTTTTTGTTTTTTTGCAATTTTCCCGTTTCTTTTTTTTTTTTTTTTTTTTTTCCTTTTTTTTTTTTTTCTTTTTGTTTTTTTTTTTCCCCCCTGCTCCCCCCCCCTTTGCTCCCCCCTTTAAAAAAAAGTTGCCCCCCGTGCCCCCCCGTTTTTACCCCCGGGGGGGGGGGGGCAGTGCACATGTCTGCTGCGAGTCTAGCTCCACAACAAAAAAATAAAAACGAAGCAAAGCGAAGATTTTGTGTTTAAGGTAGAACACCACAGTTAGATTTTGACGGCAGATCTTTTCTAATTAATTTTTACTAGCGTAATTTGACCTGCTCATTCAATTTTTGACATTCATTTTTCTTAAAAAAATGTTATCCACAATTATTAAATCACAACAATAAAATACATGTCAAAATACATTATATTATAATAAAATTCATTACCAAAAATATTCTATTTTTTTATTTAGCGTATATTGAATAAAGAACACTTTTTTAATACTAAAAAAAATTTTTTTCGACGTTAAAAATATTCCCTGCGAGAGGCTCGAACCTACGGGTCCGAGGATCCTAGTCCGACACGTTAACCACTCGGCGACTGACTCATCTGAGATCTGTCTCGTTAAAGATACTTTTAAACAAACGTTTTGAAATGTAGTTTCTCGGCGTAAAATCAAAAAAATTTAAATAAAAATTACTCAGATTTAAATGAAAGTTTGGAAATAGTTAGACACAATACTATACTATACAATATTTTTAGTCTATACAATACTTTTAATTGTATTTGATAAAAAAACTATTTCAGGATTTTTTTATTTGATTTTTGTTTTAAAAACATCGATTTTTTTTAATTTTCTTAAAATTTTAAATTACGTTTTACTCCAAACCACATCTAAAAGTTGCCTCCTATTTTTCGTTAACTTTCTATAAAATTGCAGGGAAAACTGAGCTAATCAAATTTTTTAGATGGCCAAAAACTGTTTTTTGAACTTTTAATTCATCAAACTATATCTCGAAATAGAACATTCGGTAAACACTGAAACTATTACCGTTGAATACATCATAATCTGAGCTTTCGATCACATTGATTATACTTTTGTCAGACAAAAATTAATATCTAAGTTGATATCTAACTTTTAGTAAAAATCGTCATAACTGTGATGTTCCACCTTAAATGAGTAAAAGTCGTTTTTTAACGCGTTAAAATGTCAAAACTTTTAGTTTTAATGAAATAAAAAAAACTTTCCAACCTCTTAAAATTAATGAAAACAAATTTTGAAGTGTTTTACTCCATTGAATGTGTCTACCAGCGTCTGTAGTTTTTTGTTGTGCAGGCAGACTCGCAGTGCAAAAATAAACGCAGTGCGAATAAAACAGTACTGAGTGAAAAAAAAGTCGCAGTCCGCGCTGCAAGACAACTAACACTGTGTTAAAAGCCGCAGCGCGTTAAAACTAGCAGAAAATGGCGGATTTTCGCATAAGAAGTCGCACAAACGTTTGCAAGTGCGACTTTTCTAGCAAACTTTGGTCAAAAATTTAGTGTACAGTTGGATATTCTCTTGGGTTATATATTCCTGGAATTAATGACTGTTAGGACGCAGATCTGGAGGGTATAATAGGAGATTCTTTCAAGAGATTGAAAAAATAATTTCTGAAACATTAAACAAAATGCTAATAATTTGTTAAATTATTACTATTACTCAAATTCTGAAAATAGGGTTTAACTCCCCTCCCTACTTCTCCACTTTCAGTTAAAGAAAAAGACACTCCCTGTATTGTATTATTTTTTCGAAATTTTAAAGCAAAAAACTGTTCACAATCAGTTCTTACTGACTGAAATTTTACTTTTAAAAACGAGTGTTTTAGATACAAACACATCAGAATGCAATGCAAAAATGAGTTTTTTACTTGTGTTTTTGCCCATTTCTTCTTCAAAATAAAAACATGATAGACAAGATTCATAGATGAACACGGTAAAAAAGCTAGGGAGGGGTGTTTACCCCGGGTAAATGACTTTTCAAAATCTAGGAGGGGGGTCCTAGGGGGGTCGACCCCCCCCCCCGTTTTAGGGGGGGGGTCGACCCGGGGTGCGAAATTTTGAAATCTAGAGGGGGGTCAGGTGGGGTCCGGTGTCCAAAGCAAAACAGTTTTAAACCATAATAACTTTAATAATAGTTCTTTTTATAGGATAATACTACATTTTAATCAATAAAAATACTTTTAAACCATTAAAGATTTAATAAGTTTTTTTAGAAGATATAATACTACATTTTATTGAATAAAAAGCGATATTTAGGTATAAAAAGGGTGTAAAAACATGAATTTGTGTTAAAAATTCACGTTTTTGGAAGAAAATTTAGTATAAAAAAGTACTTAAAATTTTCTCAAGAGGGGAGGGGGGGTCAGATTTCAAAATCTAGAGGGGGGTCAGGGGTAAAAAATTCGAAAATTGGGGGAGGGGGGGCCCCTGGATTTTTTCTAGGGGGGCCCCAAAATTTCGAGGCTAGGGGGGTGGACCCTACCCTACCCCCTTGTTCATCTATGACAATATTAATAAACTGCACTTCAAAGAAAACTAAGTCGTTTTGTGGATTTAAAGCTGTCTTCTGCTTTGAATTTACCCAACACCCAGCAAGCAGGGGGGAAAGAAAAAAAAAGAGAAAAAAAGAAAGGGAAAAAAGGGACAAAAAAGCGAAAATAAGGTAAAAATAGGTCTAAAATAGCTTAAATTGCATTGAAATAGGCTAAAAACTGCAAAAATTCGCAATGATGGTGTCATAATAGTTAAAAAATGGCGTCATAATTTTTGGGTACTTTTTCATTTTTCCGCAGGGGGGCCATAAAACGGGGGAGGGGGGCAAATCTTCCAATAAAGCGGGGGGATTTTCAAATCGTGCACAGGTCTGAACATGTGTGATGTTTTATTGTGTTTTTTTTATAAATTTAATATAATGTTTGTTAATTATTAAAAAAAACTATTATAATTTGTTTATTTTCGACGCGAAACTACTTGATTAAACTCTAACATATCAGTGCGGTGGCGCAATTTATGCTGAAGTGATACATTTCTTATTTGTTTTTATTTAACCCAAACGTTGTCATCCATTACATTATACCAGGAGCAAAAGTTGTTAAAATGAAAAATGATGACAGTTATTCTGGGTTTTAAATTAAATCCGTCTAATTATGCCTCCCGCGCCCCGCAGACTGTGACTAATTCCGTTAAAAAGCAACTTCGTTTTATTGCAAAATGAGACCTCTTTGCTTTAGGGGCCGTATCCCATTACCGATTTCCCGTATTTTTTTGGCCTAGTTTGTCGTCACACCCCGATAAAAGGTGCGGAACAGCTGGTAGTCGCGTCGGGTTTCCGTTACGGCAAAAAAGTCGGGATCGCCATGGCATTAAACTAAATGAGTGCGAGTTTTTGTATTTATCAGTGTACACAAAGATGCGGTGTAAATGTAAAGAGCCGCTGTAAGTAAGGAAAAAATGTGCCCCTGATTGGTTTTTCCAGCGCATTATCTACACAGGGTCCTATAATAAAGGAGTCAGTTCGGCGCCATATTTTATTGCCTTTGACTCATTTTTCCGAAGCGAAAAAGGAGCCCATTAAAATGCGCGGAGGGATTGGACCGGGCGTAAGGGGGAGCCGGCGGATTGGGAATTATCGATCCCCGGGAGAGAGAGAACGCTATTTGTCTTATCGGGGCTAATGGGGGCCAGATAAGCGCGACAGCGGGGCGCCAATCCGTGGCAAACGTTTAAGCGCCGGTTTTGATCGCCCTGCGACGGCCTCCCGGAACTTGAAATTTTGGATTCCGGGAAGTTTTTCTTGATCTGGCGGTCTTTCTTTTTTGGATTTTCGACATTTACTTACTACGGCCTTATTACTTCCAGTCGACACCCTTTTCTCTATTGGCCCTCGGCTGCCCCTGGGGAGCTTTTGGTGGCGGAAGGGGAAGTTGTGTGAAAATGTTTTTGTCGCCGGGGGGGAATTATTAAGTGATTAGCGAAGGGCGCGACAGGATTAATTTCACTTTACCGAGAATGGATTCGGACTCCGATGAGAAAAGATTTGAAAGGGAAAACGCGGGAGGGGATTGAGAAAGAGGAGTTGTTAGTATAAAAAAACATTCAATATAGTATTGAATGTTTTTTTCTTTATGTATATTTACAGGGGCTTAGCTAGGATTTCGGAAAAGAAGGATCCACATTTATAATTTCAAAGGGAGCAGGGCTTTTAATCAAAAATTTCAAATTGCCGTAAAACATTTAAAATAACGTAAATTTTTTTCGCTCTTGATACAAGTCTTTGTGCTCTCTTTTCTTTTTTATCGGTTAAAAGTTGTGAAGAATAGTGTAGTATATGCGAACTATTTAACGAAGTGTGGTGTGATTTATAAAACACCAAGCGAAGGACTCTGCTTATATAACGCTGCTACTTCAGATACAAAGATTAGGAATACATTTGCGAACTTTGTTTTGATCATAGGTGTTTTTGGTCGGGTCCGCTAGGGGGGGGGGGTCCACCCCTGGATGGAAGGCCAAAATTTTTTTAGGCGGGGGCGGGTCCAGGGGGGTCCGGACCCCCCCTTTTAGGGGGGGTCCTGGCTTTTTAGGGGGGGTCCAGGGGGGTCCCGGACCCCCCTGGCTTTTTAGGGGGGGGTCGACCCCGGGTGCGAGATTTCAAATTTAGGGGGGGGGTCAGGGGGGTCCAATTTTTTAGCACAAATTTTTTTTAACTCAATAATTTAAGTGTTTTTCAGGTCTAATATTGAATTTTATGTATTAAAAGTGAAAACAGTCTATTTAGGCCTAAAAATAAAAAGTGTATTTAAACACTGTTTTTTTACTAAAAACCCATGTTTTTGACAGTAAATAAAAAAATATACTTCCAAATTGGTCGGAAGGGGGGGGGGAGGGGGGTCAGCCTCGCTAGCCCCTTGGGGGGGGGGGCCCCCCTTCCCGGGGTTGGCTCGCCTGTGGGGGGGGCGCCCCCCTCCGCCCCCCCCCCCCCCAAAAAAACCCTTGGTTTTTATGACTTCTGACGGCTTATTGCCGTTATTATTTGTTTTTTTATAATGTGTGTTGTTTCCTATATATAACGCCTTTTGTATTTTGCGGAATCTTACTATTAAGAGTAGGTCTGCTTTTTTGGGTGCCGCCTTTTTCGGCCCCATTTAGGGTGTTGAGCTTATTTTTTAGGCACAAAAGAACTGCACAAAAGTACTGGATGAATGTTGAATAAGTGCTTTTTGCACAACTTTATATTTGTGTTATTTTTCTATTATCAACATTTTCATACAAAAAGTGAATTTTTTATGATTTTTCTTAATTTTTGCTTTGTGTTTAAACTGCATCAAATTTAGAAAATATATACCCTTAAAATATCTTCTATTTAAGGCTCAAAGTTGTTAATTTTCATGTTTCGATATTTTCTTCAAAATTATTGATGTTCACTAACTGCGCATTCTAGATTCCGGTCAATTTCCGCCACCTTAAAATTCAGGTGAACAAGCCTGCCGTTTTTTGCTGTTTTTATATATCATTGTACTACTGTATTATAAAAAGAATTTTTTTGCTCGTTCGGATTTTGACGTTTTTTAAGCCAAAAATAAAAAATTGAACAAAAAATGCAAGTAATTAAACTCGTTTTTTTAAAGGTTTTGACATAATTATTTAAAGTTGTGAATAAAGTTTATTAAAGTTCGGCAAACGGGAAAAATTAAGTTATATGTACCAAGAACAATACCTAAGGATAAATTCGCAATCTTTAGAAATTTTTATTGTTCGTTTAAGCAATAGTTATGGCCGTTTTTTGGAGGCTGCCAAATATGCATGCTTTAAATTTCGGCCATTTTAAAAAAAAAGTTTAAGCTTCATGATTTTTAAGTGTAACAGAAATATTCAATATTTGATGAATAATAGTAGCCATCGTTCGATTTTTAGGCCAAGTTTCATTTTAATTAAAAAAACGAGAAAAATTATTCAAAAAAATAAAAAGGTGGCCGAAATTAAGTCAGTTACCCTAATTATTTGCAACATACACTATAAATAGCATATTAAGCGGTGTCGAAGCGCGAAAAAAATTAGAGCTAGACAATTTAAAACCTAAAACTCCAAAAATTTACTTCCGCCGGTCTGAGGGGAATTTTTGCCGCTCTTTCTCTTTTGGTTTTCCACGTCTTACCATACCCTTTTCTCCCTTTTGGGTACGCTTTCGAAAAATATAGGGGTAGCGCATCTAATTTCGGCACTTTTCCCAATTGGGGAGTTTGAAGGTGGCCTATATCTTTGGTATCCTGAAATTCGACGTTTAATAGCTCATATGAGAGCTAATTATATGTAGATATTTTCTAGCTTTTTTTTGTTATGTTGCATTTGGGTCTCTTATTTCGGTTTTTTTATTTTTTTGATAAGTTTTTTTGGTTTTTTAATTTAAATAAAAATTTGGCCTAAAAATCAAACAATAGCTATATTTGTTATTCCAGTACAAATATTGAATATTTCTGTTACACTTAAAAATCAGTGAAGGTTTAAATTTTTTTTTTTAAAATGGCCGAAATTAAGGCGCGTGCCATTTATTTCGGCCACCTACAAAAAACTGGCCATAACTATTGCTTAAACGAACAATAAAAATTTCTAAAGATTGCAAATTTATCCTTAGGTATTGTTCTTGGTACATATAACTTAATTTTTCCCGTTTGAAAACTTTAATAGAAAAACCTTAAATAATTATGTCAAAACCTTAAAAAAACAAGTTTTAAATCACCGCATTTTTTGTTCAATTTTTATTTTTGGCTTAAAAACGTCAAAACAAAGTCAAACGAGCAAAAAAAATTCTTTATAAATACGGGTAGTAGTACAATGATATATAAAAACAGCAAAAAACGGCAGGTTCTTCACCCCAATTTTTAAGGTGGCCGAAATTAACGGAATCTTAAAATGCGCAGTTAGTTAAAGCATTGCAAAATAATTTTGAAGAAAATATCAAAATATGAAAATTAACAACTTTGAGCCTTAAATAGAAGATATTTTAAGGGTATATATTTCTTGGCTCTAAATTTGGGGGCAGCGCTCGAACACAAAGCAAAAATTAGAAAATCATAATTCCTTTTTTGTATGAAAATGTTGATAATGCAAATACACAAATATAGGGGGTGCACCCCTCACTTTATTCAACATTCATCCAGTTACTTTTGTGCTAGTTCTTTTGTCCCTAAAATAAAAGCTATTTTCTAACCCCCCTTGGTGGCCCAAAAAAAGGCGTGGCCGAAGAAGTCAGCTACACCTATGGTCAAAACAAAGTTCCAATACAAATGTATTCCTAATCTTTGTATCTGAAGTAACAGCGTTATATAAGCGATTGTTTGTTGCTGGCGTGTGCCGTCGGTTTACCATGGTGTTTTTTTTTGGGGGGGGGGGGGAGAGAGGGCGCACCCCCCCTGAGCCTCTTTTGGACCCCCCCTAGAAAATTAGGGGGCCCCTCCCTCCCCCCAGCTCGAGAGCGGTCCGGCCCTACCCTACTAGGCTGACCCCCCTCCCCCCCCTTCCGACCATTTGGAAGTATTTTTTTTTTATTTACTGTCAAAAACATGGGTTTTTAGTAAAAAAGCAGTAGCGTTTAAAAGACACTTTTTTAGGCCTAAATAGACTGTTTTACTTTTACATAAAATTAAATATTACAAATAAAAACAATTAAATTATTTATTTAAAAAAATTTTTTTAAAAAATTGGACCCCCTGACCCTCCCCCTAAATTTGAAATCTCGCACCCGGGGTCGACCCCCCTAAAACGCCAGGGGAGTCCGGACCCCCTGGACCCCCCCTAAAAGCCAGGGGGGTCCGGACCCCCCGGACCCCCCCGCCTAAAAAATTTTGGCCTTCCACCCGGGGGTGGAGCCCCCCCCCCCCTAGCGGACCCGACCAAAAACACCTATCAAAACAAAGTTCGCAAATGTATTCCTACTCTTTTGCATCCTAAGTAGCAAACGTCACAAGGCTAAATCCTCTTCGCTTGGTGTTTTATAAATCACACCACACTTCGTTAAATACTTCGCATATACTACACTATTCTTCACAACTTTTAAACGATAAAAAAGAAAAGAGAGCACAAAGACTTGTATCAAGAGCGAAAAAATTTACGTTATTTTAAATGTTTTACGGCAATTTGAAATTTTTGATTAAAAGCCCTGCTCCCTTTGAAATTATAAATGTGGATCCTTCTTTTCCGAAATCCTAGCTAAGCCCCTGTAAATATACATAAAGGAAAAAACATTCAATACTATATTGAATGTTTTTTTATACTAACAACTCCTCTTTCTCAATCCCCTCCCGCGTTTTCCCTTTCAAATCTTTTCTCATCGGAATCCGAATCCATTCTCGGTAAAGTGAAATTAATCCTGTCGCGCCCTTCGCTAATCACTTAATAATTCCCTCCCGGCGACAAAAACATTTCCACACAACTTCCCCTTCCGCCACCAAAAGCTCCCCAGGGGCAGCCGAGGGCCAATAGAGAAAAGGGTGTCGACTGGAAGTAATAAGGCCGTAGTAAGTAAATGTCGAAAGTCCAAAAAGAAAGACCGCCAGATCAAGAAAAACTACCCGGAATCCAAAATTTCAAGTTCCGGGAGGCCGTCGCAGGGCGATCAAAACCGGCGCTTAAACGTTTGCCACGGATTGGCGCCCCGCTGTCGCGCTTATCTGGCCCCCATTAGCCCCGATAAGACAAATAGCGCTCTCTTTCTCCCGGGGATCGATAATTCCCAATCCGCCGGCTCCCCCTTACGCCCGGTCCAATCCCTCCGCGCACTTTAATGGGCTCCTTTTTCGCTTCGGAAAAATGAGTCAAAGGCAATAAAATATGGCGCCGAACTGACTCCTTTATTATAGGACCCTGTGTAGATAATGCGCTGGAAAAACCAATCAGAGGCACATTTATTCCTTACTTCCAGCGGCTCTTTACATTTACAGCGCATCTTTGTGTACACTGATAAATACAAAAACTCGCACTCATTTAGTTTAATGCCATGGCGATCCCGACTTTTTTGCCGTAACGGAAACCCGACGCGACTACCAGCTGTTCCGCACCTTTTATCGAGGTGTGACGACAAACTGGGCCAAAAATAATACGAGAAATCGGTAA
>JASAMX010007833.1:0-17500 GCA_030248175.1 Microlaimidae sp. YZB2_3 | reverse complement strand
ATAACCAACAGGTAACAACTTGCATTTATAAAACAAACGCCTAGTGAAATTTTGTTGCACTTTTTCCAAAATGTTTATATCCTTTTGTAAATAAGGGTTCCAAACTGCACTAGCATACTCCAGAATTGGTCTAACATAGGACTTATATGCTCTGAGAAAATTATTTTTAGAGTTTGAGTTGAATGTTCTAAAAATTAGTGATGTCACTCTCATAGCTTTTTTTGCTGTGATTTCACAGTGTTTAGAGAATTTCAGATCATGGGATATATAAACACCTAGGTCACGCACCAATTCTGTAGTTGCAAGTACGTTATTACCAAGCTTATATTTACAAATTAACTCTTTGCTATGATTTCGAATATGAAGAACTTCACATTTGTGATTAGATAACTGCAGTTGCCAGTCTTGTGACCAGCTGTGTATTCTATCTAAATCTTGCTGAAGTCTCAAGGTTTGAATGTGGTAATCTTTAGATGAAGATTTTACAAACAACTTTATATCATCTGCAAAGAGTCTAATTTGTGAGAACTTAACACAATCAACAATATCATTAATATATACCAAGAACAAAAATGGACCTAAAACAGAACCCTGAGGAACTGAACTTCTTACAAGAAATGATTTGGATACTGAGTTATTAATTACAACTTTAATTTCCCGCCCAACTAAAAATTCTTTTATCCATTTTAAAAATTTACCAGAAACACCATATTTTTCTAGCTTATATAACAATTTTTGATGTGACACGGTGTCAAAGGCCTTGGCAAAATCCAAGTAAATGACATCAATTAGAAATTTGTCTTTTAGTGCTAGCGTCCACTCATTAAAAGTTTATACTTGCTTACCTTATACTTGCTTTTTATCATAAGATTTACTTGTGCATTAATATATGGGAAGATTGGAGTATCTCTACAAACAAACAAATAAACAAATAAATAAAATGCGAATAGTCTTAATTTTAAAGAAAAAATATAAGGGAGCACGGAACCCTGTTTTTTTTAAAAAAAAATGATTTTACTACGAAGGTCCTGTCTATTTAGGGTCATACCATAATTTTCAGCAAAAAAAAACTTTTCATACCTTTTCGTTTCAAACAAACAATAAATTGGAATGCTAAACTACTCGATTGTTATGGTGTCCAAAATGCAAATATAAATTCCAAAAAGCAATAACAAAAGTAAACGAATATTTTTTTGGGGCTACTTATGTTAAAATACAAAAAAAATAATGAAACAAAAAATAAGATTGACAATTTTTTAAAAAGAAAAAAATTACAAAAAGTTTACCGTCCGCAGGTTTCGAACCTGTCACTTGCTCAGTGGTGGGCCGAATCCCTACCACTGAGGCATTACAGGTACATCAACAGTCGTTTAAAACAGACTTATAAATAATATTTTTTTTAAAAATCGATAAGTGTGCTAGTTAGGGCGCGCCCTTATTAGGGCCATGGTGTGCTAATAAGGCGCGCCCTAATAAGAGTTCTTACACGCGCTAATAAGGCCCCCCTTTTAGAAACAGGGCCCTAATTAGCACATCCGAGTGCTCTAATAAGAGCGCGCTCTTATTAGGGCGCGCCCTAATAAGAGCACTCAATGTGTCTAAGAAATATATGAAGTCACATATTTTTCCTTTATTATTATGTTATATATTTTTGCTGAAACCATAGTGAAAAATTGGTAAAAATGGCAATTTTGTATGGGAGATTTTAAACCCCCCTTTAATATCTCGAGAACGACTATCAAGCGTCAATTATCATGGTGATATTCAGATGCGGCACCATCAATAACATTTATTTTTTTTGCAAAATTTTAGTGGACGTTGTGGAGGTGTTATACTGCACTTTCACCGGACTTTTTGCTTTGTGCCCGTCCCACGCACACAGCTACTTTTTTTAAGCAATTGTCAAAAAAGGAAAGAAAAATCTGCTTATTGTTTTTCATTTTGGACGCAAGATGTTATTAATGTGGTCGTAGAAAAAGGAAACTAACCGCCGAGAAGTTGCCGTCACCGTTTGCTGTTATTGGACGGTTTACAAGTCTTGGCTATCATTCATTGTCACGCGGAAGACTTAAGGGATCTTTTATTCTTTTAAAATATTGTTTTGAACAATAAATCGATAACAAGGATTTAAATGAAAAAAATGGCTCCTAAAAACGTTGCGCAATTATCTATTATTTCAAAAAAGGCCATGTTTGTTTCTAATCAATCAGTAACAGAGTATAAAAATTCGTTTTTAAAATATGATCGTTAGAATAATAATAAAAAGACGATGAACATACATTACAAACTTAATTCTTAGCTTAAATTCTAGCAAAAGACGAAACAAAGTTTCGTAAAAAAAGCCTTATATTAAATGGAATAGTATAAAGCTACATAAGTCTAAAAACTAAATGCCAGAAAAGACTGAAACAAGTCTCTTTAAAACCTGTAAATTAATAACAGATTTTGTGAAATTTTCAGAAAAACAAAACCGAATAAAACAAATACGTGTAAAAGCTTTAGTTTGCGTTTTTTAACCATTAATAAAACTCAATTCACATAAATTTCTCTCAAAGTGGATTAACATTTACATGAGTTCACCAGCTGTAAATATCACAGTATTAGTTAAGTCACACGTAGTCAAAACGATACAAAAAAGTATAACGCAAGCGTCACAGTAACCATGAAAAATTTCTGTCAAAATAATTTATCGCATTGCGCATTAAATTTTGTAATTTATCATTATTTTCGGGTGTAAAGCAAAACATACCGCCATATTGACCGGCTTTTTAAAAATCAGATATCAAGTTCTAAGTCCGAAAAACATTGAAAAATTCATATTTAAGATAAGGCGACTTTTAATTTAACAAATACATTGACAGCTAATTTGTTTTATGTAATAAATAGAAACATTAAAGAAAAAGTCGCCTTATATTAAATATGAATTTTTCAATATTTTTCGGACTTAGAACTTGATATTTGATTTTTAAAAAGCCGTTTTAACTATGGCAGTATGTTTTGTTTTACACGAAAATAATGATAAATTACAAAATTTAATGCGCAATGCGATAAATTATTTTGACAAAATTTTTTCATGTTACTGTAGCGCTTGCGTTATACTTTTTTTCTCTCTAATGATCAGACAGAATTAATATCATACTAAGCATAGTTTATGCATAGTCTAGCATATTCTAGTTGAGGCTGTATGTATCAGGTGTAAGCACGTAAAAAACTAGAGATGCAACTTGAATTAAAAGATCTAAAAACTAATGCTACAGTTTTTAAAGCTTTTCTTGAAATAATTTCACAATGATCAGAAAAATTTTAAACTATTAGACATATAAACACCTAAATCTTTAATGACATTAACTCTTTCAGGAAAATTCTTATTCATACTGTATTTCAAAGTATTTTCTCTGAATTTCGTACCAATTTGTAAAACTTGACACTTGTTTGTTGCCAACTCTAGTTGCCATTCTTCTGCCCATTGACATATTCTATCGAGATCTTCTTGAAGACATTGTGTGCTTCTATTTTCTTCATCTTTGTAAAAAGTATTGTACACCTTCGCATCATCGGCAAATAACATAATTTTAGAATGAAAAACACAATTAACAATATCATTGATATATTATCAAAAACAAAAAATATTTTTTATATCAAAAACAAAAAAAAACAACAAATTATGTTTTGTTTTTATATATCAAAAATAAAAACAAAAAATAATTTTTTTAAGCGGTACATGATTTAGAATACCTTCTAAAAGAACAGATTTAAAAGCATCCCAGTAACTTTCGATGTTTGTACAAGAAGAAAATAAACGTTCCCAATTAACAGCCGACAAGAACATAGAAAACATCTCATAATCTCCTTTAGCAAAATCAGGTACCCAAACTGATTTTTTATCCTTTGTATTTTGAACCTTAAACAAATTTACATTCAAAGAAACTTGAGAGAATCATGATCAGAAGTCGAAAAACCAGGAAAAACTTCCACGGAATTAAAAATTTCAAAATCGTTGGTCAAAATTAAATCAAGTATGTTACTTTTTCTAGTAGGTTCCTTAACAAGTTGAAGTAACCCTAATTCTTCAAAAGTCTGAAAATACTCAATTTCATTTTGGTTGTTTGATTTAACTTTTAAGGAAACCCAATCAATACCTGGCAAGTTAAAATCACCTGCCAAGATTATAGATCCTTTAAAATTTTCTAGTGTTTCGCGCCTTGAATTTTAAAATGTTTTTATCTTCTTCTGCATTAGACTGCGGTTTTCAATACATACAAACTAATAGGATTTTTGATTTATAAAATATATAATCGATTACAATAGTTTCGATTTTGTTAAATTTTTTGTCAATTTTAAATTCAGTAACGTTTAGTTTTTTATCTGATAAAATGCAAACACCACCGCCTTGCCCGTTAACTCTGTCATTTCTAAATACATTGTAACGATTAAATATATCTAGCATTCTATTTGTTATTGAGTCGTTAAACCATGTCTCTGTTACCATCAACAAGTCAAGATTACCATAAGTACTATCATCACCGGCCACCAAACATTCGAATTCTGAAAGGGAATTTTTATTTTAAAATATAAAAGCATTTTTAAAGTTTTGATGTCACTTTTTGTAATTTAAAAAACACTCTTTTTTAAGTTGTACCAAGTAAAATATTATATTGCGAGTACATGAGAGTGAGACTACTAGTTTTCTAGCTGTTGAAAGTTTATTGTTTTATTGATTTTAATTAAATTATTTAATTTTAGCCAAAAATTATAAAATTAACGTCACGTAAACTTTTTCAATGTTCTATTTTCGTGATTTTGCACTACTTTTTTATAATTTTTCGAGATTTATCAAAAACATAATTTTATATTATATTTTTATCCAGTAAGTTAGTTGTTCTATAAATAATCAGCTCATGTGAGCATTTCAATAATATAACCCAAGAAAATTTTTGATTATAGACCACGTTTTTGAATAAAAATTATGCAAGAAAAAATACAACATTTCAAACGCATTTGACTTTCTACGCATATACCGCTGGGGCGGGTCCACTAAACGCGTGCTGATATTAAATGCTATCTTAGCACGTTGTTTAAAACTCAATTTCTGGGTTTTTTCTTGAGAAAATTTATGGGTCTCTTTTTTTAGATAGAATAAATTAATATTAAAGAGTTTTATGCATATTTGTTTGAAATAAAATTTAATAAAGCCTTAAACCGTTTTTATGTAGGAGTTTTGCTAACCCGTAACTATGGGTAATTGCTTTAATAGTTTGTATATACAACAAATATGTATAAAATTAATAAAATATCAGTTTGTGTGATGTAAACAAAAAGTTCTGTTAGATTTTTCGAGAAAAAACCCAGAAATTAAAACATTAACAAGACTTTTAAACAACGTGCTAAGATAGCACGTAGTCAGCACGCGTTTAGTTGACCCGCCCCAGATTTCTTGCGCAGAGATTTTTTTGCAGTCAATACTTGTTTTTTTCGGACAGCGCATTTACTTGCAAAAGTGGAAGAAAATTTGCTATATGCACTGCAAAACGCTAACACTGTTAAAAATAGGTCACCCAAAAATAGCAGAAAATGGTGGGTTTTCAGTATTAAACTCGCACAAGTTTTAGTGCTAGTTTCAAGCAAAATATTTTATTTAAAAATTAGTATTCTTCTTATTCAGCATTATGCGAAAACTTTTTTCAAATTAAATATAAACAGTTTATTATTAACTTTTTGTTTTAAAAATTCACGTTTGGTATCTTTTGGGTAGATACAAAATATTGGGTTCAAAAAAACTGGACTGACTACGCAGGTTTTTTTAATGAATACTATAGTGTAGATTTACAATAAACTTAAAAATTCTAAAATACAGCTTGAATTTTTTTAACGTAACAAAATTTGAAAACAATTTCAAATATTCACCTAAAAATAAACGCAAGAATATTATAATCCAAGTAAATATGTCCAGTTGTATAATAAACCGTTCTAATCAACTCCTCACACATGATCGAATTTAAATAATCGAATTTAATCATCATTTTCTGCTACTTTTTTGCACAAAGCGATTTAGTAAAATAGTCTTAGAAAAAACAACGAGTTTTTGGTGTACGAGATACCGTTGTGCGAGAAAACTTTTATTGAGTGCACAGAAAATAGCTTGCGCGTGAAAAGTCACAAGTGCAACATTTCTTGTAAAATTTAGGTAAAAAATTCCGTCTAGCCGAAAATCCTCTTGTTTCATATATCTTTGATATAAGCAATGATATTAGAATAACTTCAAAATATGTAAAATACGTCTTGCGATTATAGAGGCAAATAAAACCTAGCTGACCTCGATGATTTGCAGATTTGAATCGACTATTTAACATTAAAATCATTTAAAACTTTCAGTAAAAACGGTTTTATATTTAAGATTAAATACCATATTTTAACAATTATTTATCAAATTACACAATTTGGAACAAAAATAGAATTTTTTAAAGCATGAAAGTTGACTAAATTATGTATATTTTAAAAAAAGCAGGAATTAAAAAAATTATGCGTTCCAATTTGTTTATTTAAAAGAATTTTATAACCGCACAATTTTAATTGGTCCGTTTACGTCTCATATACAAACTTACTAGAGGTCAGCCAGATATAATCCAACCAAAGATACCTACTGTCAAACTCTCATTTTGTAAATAAAATCTACAAACGGCTTTTAATACTCAAGAAATCTTTAAATTTTTAGAATAAGGATTCGTGATTAAAATAAGGACTCTTAATAAAATAAAGAGGCTTTACAAAATCTTAGTATTGCATAATAAACAATAAATATCCTAATATTAAAACAATTAAATTAGCTCAGTAGATAAAATCTTGTATAATATTTCACTGTCAAAAATGTTTAGAAGCGCTTTAAAATTTGCTATCTTAGGGGTCCTTACCCCGGTTTGCCCCGGCTCATTTGACAGCTAAATTGCCGGGGCCGTGGTAGAGAGAATTGCGTTTGCCGAGGCCGGGGCCGGGGTAGAGAGAATTGCGTTTGCCGGGGCCGGGTTGAAAAAAAGAGTGCTGGGGCAAGCCGGGGCCGGGGCCCTGGTCGATTCCTATTACAATGCTCCAAAACAAAACAGGGGTTTTTCGAGAATTTTCCGAATTTACTATGGGTGTTTTTGAAGAAAATGTTCACTGGGTTTTTTAATGCAGGATAACGTTCAATACGGCGTTAGAAAGAAAAAAGTAATACAAATCAAAAATGCCCCCTTTGCATGGTCACTTTAAGCCATTTGAAGTATTTTTGACCACTTGAAAATGTTGATATTTTCAAAAAAAATTTCTAGCAGTTTCATGCCTTTAATACATAATTAAAAAATTTTAAAAAGAAAACTAATAATAATTAATAATTAATAATAAGAATTAAAAAACCTAATAATAATTATTAATAATAATAATTATTAATAATAATTTTATATTAAAGCCCAGGCGATTTCTGTTTTTTTTTTTTTTGATATATAAAAATAGTTTTTAGCACTTCTACAGCTTAAGTAATAACGCTTTAAAAAAGTTTTTTCACAGCATAAAAAGCATTATTTTCTGCATGTGTAAATTCAACTTGAAATCCCGAACGACAAAAACGTAATAGTAATACCATTAATATTATACCGTTAGAACCGCCTACTAATAGCGAACAACCTCTTACTAATTATAACACGTTAGCTATATTATTAACAAAGATACAAGCAGAGTTACGAGGGAAAGTTTTTGGCATGTTTAAATTTTAAGTTCAATTCAATATAAAATTGGCACCGAGCCAAAAAAAATAAAAATTTAAGTTTTTAAAAAAAATTTGTTATTTTACTGAGTAAAATGATATTCTTTTTATGTGGTTTGGTTGTTTCTTTACCAAGTTATTGTAAAAACAAAAAGTGGCCCGTCGCATATTTATTATTTTGCTATATTAAGGGAGTTTGGGCCCCCCTGGTAAGAACTAAAAGTTGAATTTATAATTAAAAGCAAAACAACAAATAGCTTAGTGTAAGACTACACTTGAAGGATGTTAATGGCCTACCTCACATTAAGTTCCTAGGCCTGCGTTTAGTAGGTGATCTTACCGCGGCAGAACTTCTTTTTGACCAAAAAATTTATTATTTTTATTTTAAAATTTAATAGTTGCGCCACCATGATTTAAAGTATAATTTTAGTTTTTGTTTTGGAAGAAAAAAATGCGCTGCCTCCGCTTGTAGGCTAGACCGCAATGGTCACACGATAAGGCCTAGGCCCCCCTCCCCCGTCAAAGCACTATGCATACAAGTCCGTGTGGCAATTACCTACCTACCTCACCAAAGTGGGAATGGCGGTTTTGGATAGCCAAATTAACCGCGACCTGTTATAAAGATTTAAAATTTAATGTTACATTTTAGATTAAACGAAACACTTTAGTAAAAACAGAACCTTACTACAACATGGATATCTACTATGGGCTACAAAGTGTCTAAAACAGTTGTTTATGGTTTTTGCTTAATTCAGATGTCAAAAAAAGATAATTTTTTGAAATCTATTTTTTAAATAAAAATTTTAAATACGTAAACGTAGAAAACTTGCTCGCTTACAGACAATAATTTTTTCCACCAAAATTTTTTAACTGAAGTTTTTAATGGTGAAAATTGTCAAAATTTAAATTACTCGAACTTTTGCAGATACTGAGTTTCACAACATATAAATCTACAAAATAAACAATTAGATTTTAGATTTTAGAATAAATGAAGCCAAGTCATGGAAACTTATATTTCACTCTTGTGGTTATTTACACATGCTTCATTAAGAAAGTTACAACCGAACCACGTGCTTTTAATTAATCTTTTTTTTTCTATAATTTTTTTAAACTCAATGCAAAATGTTAATTTTAAACCAGTAAAAAATTTATCCTTATTTTTTACAATACAAAAATTTGCTTTTTACATAATTAGTAGGATGTGTTTGTTAGTTTAGAAATCATGACTTTACAGTAATCAACATATTTTGAGTTGCGTTAACCAGCCATAACTGGCTGCCCTTGATCTTGAACAGGTTGAAAAGTCGAAATCACAAGGTTTGTTTCGTCTTCTTTTTCAACTGCTGCTTCCATTTTTTTAATAATTTCTTTTATATCCTTGCAGACGTAAAACGCAACACTGGTTATATCCTGCCAGAGAATGAGAGCCATTTTAAAAAGATCCAGTGAGATTCTTGTTTTTCCAATTTTGTAACATATCGCTGCTGCACGTGCAGTTAAAACTGGACTCCAACTGCCTAAAAAACTAATAATGATAACACAGGTGTATAAGCCAATAAAAGTAATTATTACGTTTTTCTGTAGCGTTTAAGTAGTTAAAGTTCGATCCGTCTATGGGCGGGCGAATAATCTAAAAAAAGAAAGTTTCGGTTTTAATTTTGCTGGACGAACATGCACTGTTTAAATGGACTTATACAGCAAAGCAAAATACTCGTTGATGCCCGTAAATATGTTATAAAGTCACATCAGGGTGTAACTCAGAGCCTTTCAATTGGATGTTTATGGCTTAAATAAGATTAAAAATTTTATTATATTATCTTCCACCAACACTGAAGAAATTTAATGATTAAAAACGAACCTTTCTGAGTATACACAGAAAATTTAACCTTGAATTTACGTAAAATTTTTGGCAAATTTTATTTTTTTTTATAGCAGAAGCGGGCCGGCGGTGGATATTCCATATTGCCGCCTAATACCCTATATCAGCACCGTTGTTGATGTAGAATTTTAGTCAAAGGCCCCACCCCTATCAGGGGATTTTAAGGAGCAGATGTGAGTTTTACATTTTGTATAAGAATAATATATAATAATAATATTGAAAAGGAAATAACCAAAAAACAAAATTGTAAACTAAGGTAAACTATTTTAAGCAACTTTGTTTATATGCGGGAAATTTTAATGATAGGTTTTGATTAATTGATTTTGTTAGAGTTTTTAACGGTAGACTTTTTGTTGTCAGAAATACCTGGAAATCAACAACACATCCCTTCTTTCGAACAACATGCATTTTACCCATAGTAAGTTTTGGAACTTTTTTCTTTGAAACCAAATTTTTGGAGCAGTATAATGTTTTGAAATTTTTTTCCGAAAACATAAAAAAATATTTTTTACAGTAATCTAATATCGATAATAATAAGTGTATCAGTACCTCCGACTTGATAATATTGATAAGATTTGATTAATTTTTCCATTTGTGTTAAAAACATTTCTAGATCCTCCATTCCAATTTCTATGCTATTATTTCTGTATTGCCACGAAAACACTCTGCAATACCTAAGTAGAAAGTAATGGAAGGTTATTTTTGAATATCATGGGTGGCGCGGGAGATTTAACCCCGCGGCGCCACGCCAACAATTATTAGAGAACGTGGGTAAAGTTTCAAATTCAGAACCTTCTTCTTCTTCTTCTTCTTCTTCTTTTTCTTCTTCTTCTTCTTCTTCTTCTTCTTCTTCTTCTTCTTCTTCTTCTTCTTCTTCTTCTTCTTCTTCTTCTTCTTCTTCTTCTTCTTCTTATTATTATTATTATTATTATTATTATTATTATTATTATTCCAACGCTTAATTCTTAAAATCGATATTCCTTCTTCGTTACTGATTGATTAAAAATAAACATGGAATCATTGGAAAGAAGAAATATTACGAAACTTTATTCTGAAGCACTTTTTTTTATTTAATTCCTTGTTATCGATTTATTGATCAAAATAGAAAAAATAGACCAATAAAAAACTCCCAACACACAATAACAGCCTTTTGATAACAATAAGGTATGTGCTGAGCAGACAACGGACAGCCTCTAGTAGAAACTGCACCATAACAGTAAAACACTCCTCTGTTTATAATTGGTGGCAGAAACCGCATCAGTTCCCATCCACCATCTACTTCAACCGCGCGGAAAACGTCCAAAACAACAAAGTACATTTTTCTAATTCTAGCATTATTGATGAAAAAATTAATGTAAAGTTTTATTTAAAAAAAAACACAAATAATTGCAATCATTGGTGGCACAGAAATGCCACGGGGCGATTTAGCCCCGCAGCGCCGCGCCAACACTTATTAGAGAACGTGGATAAATTTTGTAAATTATGTTCATCTTCTTCTACTTATTACTATTAATCTAACACTCATATCTTAAAATCAATATTTCTTTATCGTTTACGCGACAATTCAATCTCGCGGCACCGCGTTAACTCTGATCAGAGGACGTGGCTAAAATTTATTATAATTTTAATTCATGTTCGCCTTCTTGTTCTGATTTTTTTATTTAAAAAAGTAATTGCAATCATCGAAAGTGCAGGAGCACCCACTGTGATTTAGCCTCACGGCGCCGCCCCAACTATAACGGGGGCACCAGGTAATTTTTGTAATTCATGTTCATCTTCGTCTTCTTCTTTTTATTTTTTTTATTTCAAAAAATATAATTCCAATCATTGGTGGTGCGAAAGTGCCACACGGCGACTTAGGCTCACTCCACCACGCCAACTATAATTAAAGAACGTGGGTCAATTTTGTAATTCATTTTCTTTTTATTATTTTTTATTTCAAAAAATATACTTGATTTTTTGTAGCACTGGAGCTCCACTACACCACGCTAACTATAATTAAACAACGTGGGTAAATTTTGTAATTTAAATTCATCTTTTTTTATTATTTTTAGTTTTTTATTATAAATGAATTATCCGTGGCGCAGCACCACATGGAGAAAAAGCCCCACGGCACCGCTCAAACTATAATTATAGAAGGTGTGTAAATTTTGTATTATGTTCTTCGTCTCCTTATTATTAATATATTATTTTTCAAACGCTTATATCCTAAAACCAAAATTTTCCCTCTTTACTGATTGATCAGAAAAATATGGGCTCTTTAAAAAGCGTAGAAAATTCCGCAATAATTTTCTAAGGAGCCACTTTTTATTAATAAATGGTCCGTGTTCTATTGATAATATTAAAACTGCTAAAAAAGTATATCTCGTCATTGGAATGACCAGAAACATATGTCATTGTGCAGCTAAAACTATAGTTTATAAGCCTATTTCTTTAATTTGATTCAAAAAAAGTGGTAGACTAGCATTAAAAAATGCTCTAAGAATAGACCAGAAAAAAGTGGTAATTTTTTCCTGGGCATATGTTTAGACAGAAAAGATGTGGAATAGTCTGAGATGGACATTATGTGGACTATAGGAAATTTGCATTTGGTTTGGGCAGCTGCCCACTGAATAAAACTTTTTACCATATGATAATGAATCGTTTCTGCATTCAACTAATCACACAGCACTGTTGCATTTTTTTTAGTCTGATGAAATGTTAATTGAAAAAATCATACTCACAGCAATCTTTGACAAGCGCGAAATCGCCACTTTTTCAAATTTATAGCTGTCTCTTAAATATACATATATAACCTTTTAATTAAAAAAGTGTCGATTTCGCGCTTGTCAAAGATTGCTGTGAGTATGACTTTTCAATTGACATTTAAAAAAATACAAGTGCTGTGTGATTAGTTCAATGTATAAACGAATCATTGTCATACGGTAGAAATTTTTATTTATTGTGCAGCTGCCCAAACCAAATGCAAATTTCTTACAGTTCACATAATACCCATCTCAGACTAAACCGAAATGCCACGAGGTACCGACAAATCAAAAAATAATCCCTTGAAAATTTTATTTTAAAATAATATAGCGTGTTCCACTTCCAAACGGCTTTAAAATTTTGATAATATTTTGAAACTGCCAATTTACCTTAATTCCGGTCCACAAATAAGCAAATTCTCATTTTGAAGAACTGCCAACCAGACCATTAATAATTATTTTGAATGGCTTAAACATTACTGAAATTTACAAAATCTTCTTACAAGTAAAAATTAAGCGCTGTTTATTTAATTTTTATTTATAGAATTATATTAATTATTTATAATCCTGTATTTATTTTTTAAGAAATATTCCCAATCTATTCTTGTTTATTGCATTATTGTTATAATTGTTGCAAATGAAAAAATAAAAAATAAAATTAACTTTATTAAAAAAGCAAATTGCTATGGTTGAATTATATCTGGCTGACGCTGAAAATTAGAATGCAGACATGAGGGGACCAATTAAAATTGTGCGGTAATGACGTTTTTTTTAATTAACAAATAAGAACGCAGAATTTTTTTTTAATTCCACCTTTTCACAAAATATACAAAAATTAACCAACTTTAGCCCATAAAAAATTTGCGTTTATGTTACAAATTAAGTAATTTAATAAATAATTATTAAAATACAGTTTTTAATCTTTATTATATATCCGCTTTAGTAAAAAATTTTGAATGTTTTTGTTGTTAAATAGTCGATTCAATACTGCGAAAATCGCGGTCAGCTAGATTTTATTTGCCATAATCAACTTATCATTGTAAGAAAAAGCAAAAAATAAAGCGGTCATTTTTCAAATTAATATTATTGTTTACGAATTTTATGCAAAAAATCTATGGCTTGTTAGATTTGTCGTTTCCAGATAGCCTACGCGTTTAGTCCACATTTTTTCTGTCTAAATATGTGCACAGGGAAACTTTTTTCTCCTGCTCTATTCTTACGGCATTTTTTCAAGGCTAAGTACTAGCGGCCTCGACCTTGGCAGTTTGGTAAAGTAATAAACCGCGATAAGCTGAAGTTAGAACCTGTATAAAAATGCTTAAAACTTTAAGGTGTTTTCAGGGTTTTAAGGTGTTCTTCTTCGGATTTTTGATAACGGTTACTGTATCTCAATTTTATGTGCAAATCTAAATTAAATTGCTTTAAAGTGTATACAGACTTCTTATTTTATTCCGGGACCGTTCCACTAAGGCTAAGTTCACACCGGATCGACAAATGCCATAGGTGACAACACGTTCCGTGCATGTTTACACGTCAATTCACTGTTACTTTGGTGTGAACGCGTTGTCACTTGTCACTCCGTGTAAACCAAGCCTTAAGTTCCTAATATTTTAATTTTTTTATTTTGTTTTGAAAAATCTTGTTGTAAAATTATTTTCTTCAAGTGGGTACATCAATATTTTAATTATTTTAATTGTTTTATGTTTTTGTGATACAAACTAAACCTAACCATTAGCCCCTAGTGAGATGGTTCGGTAAACCCTTTATACGGTTAGTGCATCGGCCGCTGGGCGCTGTTTCATAAAAAATTACGAACATTCGAATTCTTTGTAAATGTTTAAGAAATGAAATCCTATGCTTAAACATGAGATTTTATTTTCAAGTTTTGATTGAGATTTTTTAAAACGTGTTATGAATTTTCAATTTTTTTAAAATTTTTACAAAAAATGAGATTTTGTAAAAACCAACACCAGGTCAGATACCAGAACTTTCATGTGATCTTTTTTTTGGGTTAATATGTTATAAACCTTAGTCCCATCACAGTTAAACCTTCGTGACACCGTGGTAGAGCATCTTCTTCTGACCATTTTGGTGTGTAAACTGAATCGCGATAAATCTACGTATCACATAGGTCACATATAGGTGGTACGTAATACTGTATGCGTAGTTGAATTGAAATTTTCATAATTCCTAAAGTACATTAAATGGGTACCAGTTTTAACCGTTTTAATTTTTTTGCTGAGTGCGCCGTTCCGCAATCGGCCTTGCTTGAAAAGAGTGCACTTCTGCACTGCGCGCGCAGCAATTACATTTTTTTGTCCTACTCACATATGACTTTTGTGACGACGACCTATAACTGGAGGCGGGATAAGATGATGATTTTGGAGACAGAAAAATACCCGTACCAGGATTTGAGCCCGGGTCTTCTTTCCTTTACTTCCAGGCCTGTTCTTCTCAGTCCGGTGTGCTATCACTGCGCCATACGGGCTGTTTCTGATTTACTTTACAGCTTCTCTTATACTCGCCAGTAGTTGTAAGTCATCACTTCAGGAGGGGACGTTCCACGTCACACCTAGGTGATACGTAAAGTTACCCGCGGTAAAAGTTTACTCACCACAAAGTCAAAGATTCCATCACGGAAGGTTTCACCGAGGTGGCCGTGGGACAAAAGTTTAACTGTGGTAACCGGGGAAAAGTGAACGGTTTAATTTTTGCTTGGTTCCAAAAAATATTAAATGAATATATCTATTTCAAAAAAAAAACTTTTCAGCTGATTTTCATTTGATATAGAATTTTTTTTGTTTGGTGTTTTTTATCAGCAATTATGATAATTCCAATTAAAAACGAAAATTTTACTTATTTTTATACCAAGTATGATGTTTGGTGTATGGTATTTTTTACAACTTTCTTATAATAACAACATTTAAAATTTAAAAGAGCGAAATGTTTTCTATACGTAATTTGCTTTTTTTAAGTGAACCAAGTTATTAGTTTTTACCGGTAATATCAAAATAACAGTAAACAAAAAAAACAAAAAACATCAAATGTAAGAAACATAGGTATTAAATTTGCTTTAAAATAAATGTATTCATTTATTATTTTTTGAAATTGAACCAAATTTAAAAGTTTAAGTTTATTGGTATTATATCGTGTTTCCCGTGTGTTTTTTAAACGAAAAAAACCTTATTTTTTTCCTAGGTCTAAGTCAAACCTAAAAATCAAGCAAACTTTGCCATGATAATATTTATATTCGCGCGACACCTGTTTTTTTTTTGGGGGGGGGTGAACGGGAACTCGTCTTTGGAAAGTACGTTCAATAAAATCGCACCCAAAAAACGAGTAGTCTGACGAAATATTGAAAACGCAATGTAAAAAAGGAGAGTTCCGCACACCCAGGGTTCAAGTTAGGTTGTTTTTATAGTTTTATTAATATTTCAATTATAGTTTGTTTGAGACATGGTTTGTTGTAGGCAAAAATAAAATGGTCTAATTCTTTATTCCAACGTTTCGATCAAAAACAGATCATCGTCAGGGTCTAAAATATTAACAATGTAAAAACAAGGAATAATCACTAGAACGCGTAGTATTAAAGTATAATATTTAATAAAATTATTCAAAGCTGCAAATAAATAATGTAAAATAAATAGATAAAATATATCGATTATAAAGGGTATTTATCAAGTAAATATAAACACTAGGAACAAGTTTAGACATCTCAAGTGAGTGCGCGTTTAAAAAATTCGGATTATTTCTATTAGCTAAAATATAACAAGCCTCTTTAAAAATTAACTTATTAAAATTGTCCTCAAAACAAAGACACTTACAAAAATTAAAACTGTGCTTAGTATTTCTAGCATGTAATGAAACACCTGACAGAGAAGATGAGTTAGCGGAACTATTTACAGCACGTTTATGTTCTGAAAAACGAGTTATAAAACTTCTTTGGGTTCGGCCCACTTAAAAACAATCACAAACATCGCAATTTAAAAGATACACTACATTATTACTGGCCAAATTTTTGGACGGTATGCGCGACTCATTTTGGTAAAACAAAAACGAACGGATGGATTTAGTGGAACGATAAAATGTTTGAAAACCCACATTGCTAAGAATGCGCTTTAAAACGTAAAAATGCAACAAAACTTTAAAATGCAACAAAAATGTTAAAATATATTATAAACCAAAATAAATCATAATATAAAATTTTTTAAACTTAATAATTGTTAAAAGTTTTCTTTTCCCTTTGTGCATAAACAATTTGGTTTATTTACAACTTAATGTAAGTTAACGCATTTCAAAAAAATCATAAATTTGCCTTAAACCATCCATTTATAGTATAATTTTATTTTCATGTTTACAATATTAAAAATTTCTAAACTCATTTTTAATCAAGTAACTTTTAGTTATAATAAATAAATAATGGGTCACAGTTTTTGTCTTTTTATTAATCTGACTCATTATATTTACCCTCTGCTTAAAAAGTAACATATAGGCAAGTAAATCGAGTCACAGTTACCATCCCTGGGTAACTCTGACATTTTTTACAACATCAATAAACCCAAGCCAAGAAGTTAACGAAAATCAAACATATCATAATTTCCACACTTCTCAATCACGCTTCAACTTTTACCAGGGACTCATTATTTCATCACTTCAAAGTAAAATAGTAATAAAACAATCCACAGTTTCGAGGAATCATGGCACCTATTATTCACAATTCACCACTCGGGATATACTGTCAGAAACCAGTTCCATACAAACTTGCCAGGTCAAACAAAAAGGATCTTTGTCAGCATTTTTTATCAAAATGGAAGAAAGAAGAAACAAATGTTTTTAAAAAACCGAAAAACTCGCAACATAAGGTAAGCTAGTTTAATTTTATAATAATTAATATCTCTTTAAATTAATTATTTAACAACAAAAATTATCGTTTTTGCAACACTAAAAATTTAAAAAATTTGCTATATACATTTAAATAAGCAAATAAGTGTTTTAATTTTAAAATAAGTTAAAAAAAAAAAAATTTTAAATTTTAATTAAAAAATTATGTTGTTTAAATTTCTTTATGTGTCTTTGTGTTTTATAAAAAATGAATGAGACCGGCGACAAAACTAGAATATACGTAACTGAACGAAGTACATG